>NJRL01000323.1:33559-59351 GCA_003063815.1 Aphaenogaster rudis | reverse complement strand
TTGGTAACGTCGTTATCGAAAAGACTAAAGTCCCAACGGCAAAACACTCGAGTCGCCTCGTCGTCGCCGTCTCGCGATCGGCGCTCCGCGCGAGCCGAGAGAGCCGGAGCGGTGCGCGCGCGCGCGCGCGCGATCACGTAACCCGCTCTCCTCGACCGGCACGTAACGCGGAAACGCGGCACGCGTGTCGTACACGCCGAAGGAAGGGAACGCACACACGGGGGAGCGCGGTGGCGCGCGCCAAGGAGGGGGTAGGGGGTTGTGCGGGAAAAAAGGACGGCGGCCGAAGCGGCGGGCGCGAGAGCAAGAGAGAGCCGATGCGCGCGGAACCGCGCGCGAAACTCACCTGACTGACGTCGCACCACATTATTATTTCGCTGACACTGACGACAGCATCTTGGTACGCTGCTGCTGCACTGCCGCGCACGGTGCCACCGCGACGGTCCGTATTTTCCTTCGCTCGCCGCGTGACTCGGTGATTCGCGGTTGGAACGGGGAGAAAAGTGACCGAGACCGACGAACGGCGGTACGTGGAACCGAAGTTCCACGTTACTTCGGCCGTGGGCACGATGAAGTCCTGTTCCGCAAATGCCCGTCCTCTCTCTCTCCCTCTCTCCGTCTTTCTCGCACGTTCACTCTCTCTCTCACCCTGTGTCTTTTTCTCACTCCCCGTCTGTCTTTCCCCGGTACGTGTCCGTTTCGTTATATATTTTCTTTCTCTCGTTTCTCTTTTATTTCGTTTGATTCACACAGTCTCACGAAAGAACGCACTGCGCGACGTTAAGTGTCGGCCGCCGGTAGCCCGGTTAGCTCCGCAAGTAACATCGCACGATCACTCCGAACAGATGACAACGCGACTGTCATCGACGCACACGATAGCAGCTAGCTGGCCATGCAAAGCATTACTGAGTACTCTGACAACACTCCTCGCCGAGTAGCGCCGCTCGGTTTTCCCCCGAACGCGCGCTCGGCCGTTTCCGCCGGCGCTCGGCCCACCTGCACTCCGGCACGAACGTCAGGGCCGTAGACCGGCGCCCGCGCGCCCCCGTCCCTGCCGCGCATACGCGCGCTTTGTCCCGTCGAATTTCGCATCGACGCAGAAACCGTAATGCGACGTACGATCGCGAGAGAGAGAGAGAAAGAGAGAGAGAGAGAGAGAGAGAGAGAGAGAGAGAGGCGATCATCCAGAAACAATTCGTTATCGCGACTCGCAAAATCGTCGCCGACGTACGCGTTTTGGAGAGAAAGAGCGTAGCGGCGAACCGGCGGCCGTTTCGATCGACGATAACATATGTTTGCGCCGTTCTTAACGTGACATTTCGAGAGAAAAAGTCGATCGCTCGCGGGGCGCATAATGCCATATTGTTAGCGCCCGAACGCCCCGATGTAATTGATATAAATGGAAGGATACGTTTCATTCACGTCGCGTAAATTAATTACATAATTAATATCGGATTTAATATCGTAGGACTGTGTATGTCACTCTCTGACCGCTCGCGAAAGGAAATTCATTGTCGAAGTGTGTGCAGCTTTTCAGGTATAAACAATGCTTTTATGTCGAATGATTGGTGGCGCTCATTAGCGCGCGGGGGTGGACGAGGGGGAGATGCCGGGTTGCGTCGCGGAATAAAAGAAACGGATTCTCTAGGACTCGCGTTAAATATCCTCTCCTCTCTCTCTCTCTCTCTCTCTCTCTCTCTCTCTCTCTCTCTCTCTCTCTCTCTCTCTTTCCCAGAAAGTACGCGCGCTCCCCGCGATCGAGAAAAATCGCTCTGCTCGAGAAAGTCCGTGATAGCGCGGACCGGTCGATGAAAGTTATCGGAGAACGGATCGGCGACGGCCGCTGAAATATTTCAGCGACGCAGCAAAAACTCAAAATGACTTTGCGGGCGCGCGCAGCCCGCGCGCAGATCGCGCCGATTCCCGGCTCGTCGCGCCGCGCTGCTTAATATCTCACGAGACGACCGAGATAGCACGGTCAATCGCGCCACTGCGCGACGCCAGGACCTTGCGGCCAGCAAGGTAATCACGCGCGAGCCGAACCAAGAGCCGCGCGAAGCGGCGGAACGTTTTCCGTTTCTCCCCCTCCGCAACATTTCTCCCGTTCTCCATACGAAAATCGAGGGAAAGATTGATCAAGAATCGAATTGTCCAATAATTTTTATCGCGAATACACATTCTATATACATTCTCCCTTGCTCCGCGCGATATTATTCATCGATAATAACGCCTGCGATATTGCGTAGAAACTAACATTGGATTACCGCTGGATGACTGGCGGGAAAGTAACAGAATTAATTTAAAGGAAAATTCAAAGGGAGAATTTATTTTTTAAGCGATTTCCAAAATGCTCAATTTGCTGAGAACCGACCGTCCGCGAGTCGGATATTGAAGAGAAGAAAAAAAATGAGGGGGGGGGGAAGAACCGAGAGAAAACGGAGGAGAGGACGGAAAAGAGGGACTCGCGCGCGGGAGCGAGGCTACGTGAGCGCGTCCGTGAGTAAATTTTCATGCGGCCTTAAAAACGCAAGGCGTAGAGCCTCGGAGGTTCGGGCGTACGTCGAGAGCGCCGAGAGCGGCAGCCTTCACCGGGGAACCTCCGGTCTCTCGGTGTAGTACAGGGGCCCCCCGAGCACGAGGGAGTCGGCCTAACGCCACTAGGTTCGAAACTCGCCACTGACTGGCTGGCTGTATACGGCGCGCAGCGCAAGAGTGCCCGAGAGAGGAGGTCTCGGCTCTCGCTCGCTCGCTCGCTCGCGCAGCCGAGCCAGCCAGCCAAGCCAGCCAGCCAGCCAGCCAGCCAGCAAGCAGCGACGGCGCGGCAACGGGTGGCCGGGGACGGGGGAAAGGGCAGACAACGCGCGAGCCATGTTCCATACGGCGCGCAGCCTAAGAAAATTCACCGGGAACATTTTTATTCCCTATCGGGTAAAAGGGGCGCGTCATCGGGACGCCGCGACGGCGAAAGGACGCCGGGGGACGTGCGCCGTCGTTCTACGATCGGCTGACCTCCCCGCGTCGGCCAATTCCGCGAATTTTGCGCGTCATTCCGTATGCGGCCGCGAGGCAGAGCGCGCGGGCTTCGAGGTCTCTCCGGCGCGGCGGAGAGACCGAGAGCGGGCCGTTGCTACACGCCGCACGCCGACGACGCGGCTCCGAGCCGACGCGTAACGCCAAGCTCGGTTTCTCTTCGGAGGCGACGGCGACGGCGACGGCGACGGTGGAAATGGCGGGGCGTCGGAGTATATTTTCAGCGTAGCTCGCGATATCTCGTACCGGCTTCTTTAACTTATTAAACCGCGCGGAAAAAAATCTCGTAAATATAGATATACATCTACATGATATTTCCTCTGTTTCCTTCCACATAATTTTAAGGACTTACTTTTGATGCAATGGTCTATTGAACGTCGTAATAGCGCTTTATCGAACCTTCCGAAGCTCGATAAAATCGATAACGCTTTCGAAACGACGCGGACTTTCATGGAGAATTTTGAAATCGCAAAATAAGTTTAACGGGACCATCTTTCGTTCCAAATTATTTCACTCCCAGGTCTCGGACCAAGTCCGAATCGTTCATCGGGGAGAACCTGTACACGGTGTGGATCAATGAAAACGACAGCAACTAAAGTTTCTTTATTGTACAATACAGGATATAAATGTACACGAGAACGGGATGAAACGCAGGGCTTCGAATGTCCTGACGAAGCGCGCGCTGGGGACTCCCTGCTGACGATCTCGTCGACCGGCTCGACGTGTCCGGTCGTTGTTAGTGCCGCGGCGAGAGAGCGGCTAAGTCGTACGGGTGGCGTGGAGGTGACTTTTAACTGGTCGGCGCGACGCGGCGCGAGAATGCGCGGACATTGCCAAGCGCGGAAACGGCCGCGCGTCGCCGCCGCCGTTCGAGTCGAACCCGCGCTCCACGTCCGCGATTCGTTCGTCGTGTACGCGCGTGTATCGCGTGTATCACGCATGCACGCGATATACGCGTGCATTACGGCGCCGATATCGGCGCGCGTCGCAAGTTGCCGCGTAAACGCGTGGCGGTAGCGACGACGACGACGACGACGGCGGCGGCGGCGGCTCGACTCCAGCACGGAGAAAAGCGCCGGCCGAGTTTACGATTGGTTGGGCACGGCACGACGGATGAATTGTGGCCAATGAATGTCCTTGCTCACTGGACGAGGCCGTGGCGACGCGAGCACGCCTTATTCGAACGTGGGGCGCGCATGCACGACCGGCGGCCGCGAGAACGGCCGCGAGGTGGAAGGGAATTTAGAATTTGGCACGATACCGCGCGCTTCCGCCCGCGTTCGGTAGTTCCCCGCCTTTCCCCTCCGCGACGTCGACGCGTCGCCGCTGAGTTTCAATATTTCAAACGAGTCCTCGATTAGTTTTATTATTAAATATCTCTGTTCCAATTCCATCTTTGTTAAATTCTCTTGATTATATACGGCGCAGGGTCATTTATGTAGTAGAAACACCTCTTATAATAATGCATTTTGATATCTCGCCGTGTTTAAAAGTTTATTGCATATGGAAAAAGGAATTTTTCCCGAGACATAGAAAATAATTCTGCATTTCTAATTAGAGCAATCAATGCCGTGGTTTTAAACTACGGAAAAGGGATATATTACGCGTAACTGCGTAAGTTGTAAGAGAAACTTGTCCTTCAATTATTTTCAATTTGAACGCGTCGTTTGTATGTACAAAGTTACCCGCAGAATTCAGTTCGTCGAGGTTTGCCGCGCACAGGCGCCGCTGGACTTTCTCGCCGGCTAGGAGCGCTCGTTAGTGCCTCGGCGAAGCTACTCGGCGAGCGATACCCGAGGTGGGGATCAGGAAACGGCGGAGATCTGGCGGGACGTTTTACGATCGTCTTCGAAAGCTGCGACTTCTGTGTGCACTTCCGGCCTGAATTCTTAAACCACTGCCGGACAGACTTCTTTACGCGGAAGACGAGAATCGTTCGGCGCGTCACGAAAACGCGAACCGTTTTCTACGAACCGTTCACACTTGTTTCGCAGACAAGCAACAGCTTATTGGAAAATTTAACTCGACCATCAGAAAATGAAAAAAATATGTAACGGTGTGTGTGAAGCTGACGTATCATTTCGTGGAAACTCATTAATTATTGAGAGTTCTGGCTTTATTTTCAATAGTTCTATAGTTCCTGATAGTTTAAATAAATAGTTCTGGCCATTAAAGCAAAAAAACGCGTCAGGACAACGTGAGACGCTGTGTGAACCTGGCATGTCACTTTGTCCTGACGCGTTTTTTTGCTTTAATGGCCAGAACCATTTATTTAAACTATCAGGAACTATAGAATTATTGAAAATAAAGCCAGAACTCTCAATAATTAATGAGTTTCACACACACACACACACACACACACACACACACACACACACACTATGTAACGTACAGAAGCTATATGAATGAATGTTAGAGCTCGCGAATATTTATATCGACAAACATTATTGTTTTCCATTGAAATAACAAATTTAAACATAAAAATATGTGTACTCCGAAATATGCATGTATGGAGAAAAAACCGTGCGCTTCCTTTTACAACTTCCTCGACGAATACCGAATAAAGTTCCCTTTTTACCAAAACTCTGTTATTACATATCTGTCCTTTCATTGATCGTAGCTTTCATTTTTGAGAAATGAAGTGATCCAAAACGAAGATCCAAATTAAAGTTACGGTAAAAACCACACTTGAGATTGACTGGGAAGACGCATCGCATGTTGCATCAACATGCAACGTCGAACCAGGCGAAATCCGCGCGTTGTTCGTGTACAGTTATGGCACGATTCTGCCTAGCTGTAACTCCGAGAAAGAGCCGGTGAAAACCGTATTACACCGGCGATGTGGTGCAGCAACAAGATACACCGGGACGGTTGGCTCAATTTTCCCGCCGTTCCCGCCACTCTCGCCATTCCCGCCTTTCGCCTCCGCGACACCAAAAGTTGTTTCGCGGGCGCGTCTCTCTTGCATCTCGAGAACATCGTCGCCGAACACCGCGAGGAGGACGCGCCTTTGCATCCTCCCCCCTCTCTCCCCCCCGCGCTGACAGTTTAATAATCTTCCTATTCAAATTGCAATATAACTATTTTAAATATTCTTAATAACCAATGTCGTTAATAACGGCGAGTGATACATTTGAGATGTAAATTGGAACTGGGACATTTATAAAATAATCTGTTTCGATCGATTGTCATAGTTTGATTTATCTGTAGAGATATATATCGCATATACATTCTATTAAACCGTACGTATTAAATTAATAACGTTGTAATTTTTATCGTCTATCGCAAAAGGTGGGTATCCTCAAGGTACCCTACAGCCGTTTGCAGCTTTTATTCGATGGATGTGCGATTATAGATGATGCAAATTTGGCCGCACACGTTCGCGCTCGATCTCACATTTCCCGCAAGATAAAACTCTAGCCTCGAATTGAGCGGCGTTGCTCGGCGATTCGGAATCGGAGGCACCTGTTAACACAGGCCGCCTCGGCGCGCCGGTGACACCGACATCCGGGGACGATGACAGGTGCTGTAGGCTAATCGGTTAATTCGACAGCTCGTGCATACGCGTGACTTCCATTCGCCGAGCGGCTCGTGCCGATTGTTATCGGGGCCCATGAATTAGAGCGCTAATATAGGAGCAATCAGGGAGGGACGGCCAAACGAGCAATCTGAACAAAACATCCTTATCGAGTGCGAGGATGCCCGTGATTATATTAAAATGCTCATACTTTGCTTCCGATACCGGATAATTAGGTACAGAATCGTTCTAACGATACAATACTATTCTCGGCGTGTATACATGGATACCGATGTGAATTTACATGCAGATGCAGAAACAGTTACCACAAAGTGTCGATCGTCAAGATATGTAAAAATATGCGGGAAAAATATACGTATTTACATACGTAGATACAGACAAATTTGCAAAGTATTTACAGAGTATCCGAAAGTTTTCCTTTTGTCTGCGATGCAACGTGAAATGGATTTTTTCTTCCGATAGATACGAACAATAACTATTGAAAATTATTCCTTGTATAAAAATGTACGTTTAATATTTTATTGTATCTTACTTGAAATCAATTCTATATAATAATTATTTTTACCTAAAAGTTCCCAAAACTCGCCTTTATAGCGTTTTCTTTAAAATATGTAGCAATATGTAAGACTACCGCTTTTCTTGCGTAGTCGAGTATCGTCTGATACCGACGTCGATATCTTCGATTTCATCATAACAATCCTAAGCCCATATATAGAATGCTCCCTAACAATCTCTAAGAAAACAACCTGGAACACTTCACGCGGACCAACCTGCATATACATAATCATAAAAATATTTTTTCTACAGCAGCGATTATAATAAAACCCATAAATTGGCAGTTTAGGATTGAAGGAAATGAACTTTGTCTCATTGAGTATCTTTCTCACTCTGTTATCTTGGAACAAGGAGATGCTACTACGAGAGATATGGAATGAGGACTGACCGAAACAACTATCATTCTTAATCTTAAACCGCCAATTATGGACTTCCCGGTGGACGAAATCTCTTCGGTCCACGTATATAATATTGGTGACTCTAAACTTAAGATGATTGTCGACCGCTAATAAAGCGGAAAGAGAGAAAGGAAGCATCAGCAGTCGTTTCACGCGACACGTCTTATCGGCGCGTCGGGGGTGATAAGGCTATCTTTATCAGCGATAAAGTCGTTTTGAAGCTCGACTCTATCTCGGTCGCCAGAACACGAGCGCGAAAGTACGCCATAGCACATGGCACGCATGTAATCAGAGATTACAATGCTTCGAGATATCGATAATTATCTCTCGATATCACGTATTTTCGGTATCGATACTTTGTCTCGGGTATATTGATATTAATATCAAGCAAACAATATTTAACGAAAAATATCGACCTATATATGCAATGCTTAATGCTAGTTAACGAAAATTAATATATTATAGGAAATCGTATTTCAAGTTTGGCGATTTAACCCGGGAGCACCCTGTATATTCAGCGGTCAAATTTTTCTGTAATATTTAAGATGTATCTTTTCGCTAATCGCGTTCGGCGCTTCGAAAAGGAAGGACGTCCCTTCCGCTCAAGTATTTTTGGGAATCTGACGCAATAGCTTTGTCTATTGTGATTATCCGTTTTCTACATTTCCTTTTTCGTGGGATTAATTTGATTACTTTAATTATTTAATTTATTATTAAATTAATATTATTATTATTAGATTAAGTTAATTATTTACTGGCGATTTGGTAAAATAAGAGTTTCTATTAATTTAATTACATCATTTACTTTATATGACTTTTGGCCGTATCGAACCCAAACCCAGGGGATCGATGCCATTAACTAAGAAGTATCTTTTCGCGTACACAATTAATTATGGTACGGCTCAATTATTATATTTCGTGAAAGAACGGTAAATCCCACGTCTGTCGTTTTTCCTGAAATTTCTTTGCGAATGTAGACACATCGGACACATTAATACTTCTGATTTATTTTTGAATTATTCTTTTTGTAAAAATTGCAAAAGATATTACAAGCATTTTTATTAATTTCGAGGAAAAACATCAAGAAACATCGCTCCTCTCTTATTAAATATTGCACGAGTAAAATTAGCGATATGATATATTAAATATTAACATTTATCTTATTCATGAAAGTTTGCACTTTTCGCAAGTAACGCTATGTTCCTCTCACTGAAAATTGCTAAAATATCTCGTAAAATTATGCGAAGAGACAATTAAATCTCTCATTACTGTGTGATTAATCGTGTTTTGATATGTTTTAACCATTACTATTCTAGTTACTGTTAAGTTTATTTAATTTAGATCGGTATAGTACGTTGTGTGTGCTATTGTCATTGTTCCGGGATACCAATTAATCTCCGAGCTCATGGGCCTAAAGTAACGGATGGTCGTGCTGGCGCATAGGTGAAACTACAAAAAATCTCGGAACTATTGCAAACGGATGATGCAACGAACAAAGTTCAGTATGTTTTGTATAGAATCATTACTTTAATAAAAATCTTTCGACTTTTAATCGTTTCTAAACCGAATAATTCCATGATGAATAATCTAATTAATCGGGTCGAAATAAATTTTCGCGTTCGCGTTTATTCGCACGGAAACGGTCTTGCGATAGTCAACACATTGCTCCGAGTTCATTTCTACCCGAAAGGGTTGACGTGCCGATATTACACAGAAAAGACAGAAATAGATAAATAGACAGATAGATAAATAGACAAAAAGAGAAGGAGGGAAAGAGAGCGAATCCTCGTGGTAGTAGTGGCACGTAAAACTCTCGCCCCACCTCCTCCTCCCTCGCCTCTTTCTGCCACGCGTTCCTCTTTCCGCCTCTGTAACCCTGACCTCCCGTAAAACACACCGAGAAAAAGACTTTTCCGGCGTGTACGCACGAGCGCACCGCCACTTCTGCCACGCTGCTTCTGCTGCTGCTGCTGCTACTGCTGCTGCTGGCCGAACTCATGAATGGACCCGCGACTCTATTTACGAGCGCGTGCGATTCGCCCGCCACCGCTCCGCTTTTATCGCCGTCTCGACCGTCACGGGACGGTGGGGTAAGGTGAGGCGCTTTCGGAATCCCTTGGCTCTCTCTCTTGTGTACTTGTCGGAGGGTCGCCGGCTCTTCCTACCTACCGGACTCCGAATATATCGCGCCGCGCCGAGATATGTATCGGCCCGCGAAATTGTTTTCGAACGGCCGATTGTTTGGCACGCTCCCGCGTTACTGGAGGTTGGCGAGGAGAAGAAGAGCCCGCCGAGGGAGAGTTCTCTTCTTTTTCTTCTTCCTCCGCGTCGACCGCGGATATTCCGCCTTCGTGTAAACAGACGTGGAAACGCGGCCGCAGGAAATGTTTGCGAACGCCAATCTACCGGGACAATCAAAACGCATTCGACGGACAAATCGATGACGTATCGACGTATCAACGTTTCTTCGTAACGATGCAGAGGACTCGAAGCGGAAGTGATACGTAAGAAAAACGTACTAAGCTCAGTTATAAATGTCTTCACTTTCGTGAATAATTTATGCAGAAAGGTTCATGCAGAATGTTTTTCTCACAAATGATTTATATTGATTTTTACGTTAGTTCCTTCCTTGAGAATCAAAATAAGAATGAGACAGTTGCTTTTAAGTTAGAGGGTACTTTTAAATGAGAGGTTACTTTTAAGTTAGAGGGTACTTTCAAATGAGATGGAGGAAATAGCACAGAAGCGGTAGTCTACGAAATCGTTATATGCCAATTAATCATCAATTAATTATAAAAATCAATTTATAATTTGACAATCAGTTATAAACGTACTAATACACCAATAAATTCACGATAAATTATTTTCTCATATACCACATTAAATTTCAGTATGTACTGATATTTATTACTTGTCCCAAGATACGAATAAGCGATTCTTTCCCCTCCTCTTCCTCCACTTCTCTCCAATCTTTGCCTCCGATCATTATTGTTATTGCGCCGAGTTTATGGCGAGTGTAATTTGTCACACGTATAAGAGGCGTATCCCGCGGACCTTTAAAGCAGGATCGTTAATAAGAAGCGCGCGGTTAAGGCCCACCATGACCTACGGTAAATTTCATCCCGCCGGGTTTTAAGTTCGATCGCGCGGCGCGAATAACTAAGGATCATTAATACATCTCGTCGGGCTATAATTCATGTCGCGTGACCGACCGACGCAATGGTGCGCTAACGTGGTGGACGAAAATCCGCCGATGAAAGCCATCGAGCGATTTGCGAGATCTGTCTTTTTTTGAAAAAGCCATAGTTTAGCGAGACTGGCGGTCTCTATTCTACCTAGAACTCGCGTACGCTCCGAGTGCGGCGTTTTCTCACGACGATATTAGCAGCGTGCAACAACGCGAGGCAAACAGCTGTGCGGGTAAATATCTATAAGAGCGTCTCGATGGAACTTCGAAGCGTTTCTTCTTTTCGTGATAGGGATAAGCTTGCCTCTACTTGGAATATTTGTCTTTCTAAAGTTGCCGGTTGTTGCCCGTGAGAGAAGTATGAAAACTCGGGTTGATGAATCTTGGTTTGCCGAACAACAATATACATCAAGTCAATTAGACGATATATCGTTGCGCTATTCATCCCGTTCGCAGTGTATGCGGCAAAGCGGTGTTTGCGTAGGATAAATCAGTTAAGTGCTTTCTTCCATTGCGATCGCATGTATACGTTACATTGCGCAAATACGCGCTTGCGAGCGTGTACCGCGTGCGTATCGAGAAAAATTCGCAGGCATCTCAAACGATTATGCTGTAATTACATCGCGACTGCAAATTGGGATCTGTAAAGTTTAATTTTACATCCTTTTTTTGGATTATTAACCCCTGGATGCATAAGAGATGTCTTTGAGACCTTGCAATATTTACTACTCTGTTATGGGATTTCCAGTTTGAAGTCTTTTTCTTTCTCTTAAGCGATAAAAAAAACTTTCATTTATTTTTAATATTAGGATTAAATATATCTGAATCATTTTGTCCGCTATGCGAGTTCTTGCAAACTCTTATTAGGAGATTATGCATCCATGGTTTAAATATAAGTTTTACCTACAATCTTGATTAACCAATCTTGGTTAGCGATTTCGTGCCTCTTTGTAAAGTATAATCATTGCCGTAAATAGGAAAAGAATTTATTTAAATGAGGATAATTAGGACCAACCAATCTCGGTACGACCGACTAATAGGTTTCAACAAGCTATGATTTTTGCGGTCGCGTTAACAAGCTTGAGCGAATCTCGCTTAGCTAACTTTGGCTAGGAATTCTCTGGCTCTTTCTAAATTGCAGTCCCTGACATAACATAGATAGAGGAGCAAACTTCGAGAAGGGGTGACTAAGACTGACAATGAGCAACGTCGGGGTTCCAATAGGTTTCCAACAATCAAACATTTTTGCGTGCATGCAACGTAGCGTAACAGATATCAAATAACGAGTTGCCCTCTACTGAATCTACTCTCGTAATCAGAATTAGAAGTCACAGAACCAATCTCCCGCGCGTCAACCGCGTATAATTCCTACTCTTCTCCCAGACATCATCTTCTTTATTGCACCGTCTGTGTGCGCAGTATTACCAACATGCTCGCACAGTGCAGGTTCCATCGAATATCTAAAATGACATCGTCCAACCCACACCCCACCTCCCCCACCCCTCACGGACTCGCTCCATCTCCCCATGGTCTCGCTCATCTCCCACCTTCATCTCGCTTTCCCTCCCACCTGCCACTCGAACCCTTCCACACGCCACCTCGCTCTCTCTCGTCCTCCTCCACAAGAGTGCGTCCTGCCCCTACCCTATATCCACTCACCCTATCCTCCCTCGTCCTCCCGACCCGCCCGCGTTATCCTCCACCATCCCCTGCGTCCTGGCCGATCCTCTCCTATCGGCCTCTCTTCCCTGTCATCTTCTTCTTCATCCTTCCTTCTTTCATTTCCCGCCATTCGTCCCTTACGAATTATCGACGGACGCAATTCCGATGGATAAAAGCGGACGGCGGCCTATTATCGACGCTCTGTAGTACCGACTAGACGTACGCGGATACCGACTAACCGTAATGCCAACGAACTGCGATACCGGCGCGGGGCCCGATGCTGCGCTGATTATACGCGAAATGCGGACAAACCGGAACGCGGCGAGAAAAATGTATTGACACGCTGTAACGCCCACGGCGCAAAGTGCGAAGATATAACGCCGAGATGCATACCGCACGGGTAATTCCCTCTCGTTAACCCGGCAGTAGCCGCTAGATTTTCTGCAATGCGAACCGTTGGGCGACGTGCCTTTCGTGCGTCGCGCAATTACAAATAATTATGTTTATTACCACGAATCTCAATGTGTCTCTGACAATACAAACTTCGTTCTTTAAAAAGCTATAAAAATATTTGCTAAATCGTAGGTATTACCTCTTACTATATTTCGTATAAAACAAGAATTGCGAAGCGCTTTATTAATTTTTTAGTAATGTTAAAAAAATGTACGTGAATTAATAAATTTATTATAACTGGTTTTACGTATCGTTACTATACGAATTTTTTTTCATTTTTATAGCAGAATGTAGTAATTTTATGTAGGCAATCTTCAAAAGATTTCAAGAGAGCAAAATTATTTAATTGAAATACATTCATCCTTTTCTCATTCTTTATTATCCTCTTTTTTTATTTTTCGATGAAAATGTAACTCAGAAATTCTCAGTGGAATTGGATATTGAGGTACGGAGCATTCGGCGCTCTGAAAAGTGGAGGAGCCAAACGATGCGCGTCGTTATAATTGAAGAAACGAGTGGATGGGACGAGCTATATGTCATATTCTCATAAAAGTTATTTTTGCCGTGGACAAATCATTATTTTCTGCTGCATAACTATATATCTAGATAATCTGATGACTGTCAACCTGTCTATTTCATACTTTCAGAAATAAAAAATCTATACGCAACAATTATTGACTCGTGTTACCGTGAACTTACGGGTCAACTTAATCTGCTAAAGTAGATAATATACCGTAATATATATACATAATTAAAATATCGTTTTCATACATTCGTTTCATATATTTTATCATATTATTTGTCAGCACATAAAGATATCGGATTTACAGATAATCGCAGGATGTCTATCATTATTTTCCGTTGTTAATATGTCATGATGAAAAGAGGTGCCGACATCACAAGGCAGAGAATGCGTGTCCGGTGCATTTTTATGCATCAATGATGCATGAGCAGCGCACATATCGAGATGAACGCTGCGATGAATGGACTTTCGAGCTATTCGATTCGTTTGGATTGGAATAGTTATACGCAGCGAATGCATATATAGCCACGCGTGCGCAACGTTAATTCCGTATGTAAAATGGCTCTCTCCCCGGCTGGAATTTCGAAAATGCACACGAAGCGAGCGCGCAAACCCCTCGATTCGTTCGCGATTCCTGAAAATCATTTGATCATCGACAACTTTCTACCACCATCGTCCCACCCCCTCGCCCCCGTTGGTTCTCTCTTGTCCTCTCGTTTACGCGATCCCTCACAACTGAATGTCCAATGAACACGCAAAATTGGATGTTCGTTCCGATATCCTTTAACCCAATTATTCGTTCACGCAGGACACACGCATGCGATAAAAAAATCAAATCTTTTACTGCTACATATTTATAGAATTTGTCTCGCAAATTACATTTTTATCTAAACATTATATTTAATTTTCTGAAAATTGTAATAATATTTGTACGCGACAGATATTGATATATATTAATTTTCGAGGTTGTAATTTTATTTCTAGTTCTTAAGAAGAAGCTGTCCTATCATAAATAAAAAATATAATATATACATATTGGCTCGAATATTTTTAATTCTATATTAGTAAAATTATTTGTTGGATCATCTCTCGACTCTATATTGTCATATACCTAAATTTACTGATATTGAAATTGGCATGAGCATTTGCCGCCGAAAAAAATATCGTAAATAAAAAATGTGACAGAATCAATCGATTGCAGTTGGAAAATATTATCATATCACCTACGATCAATCTCATTTTCTTTGGAAGTTATAAGGGGGCGCACGCCCTATCTTCCCCGATGACCGTGATGGACGTCCTTCGAGGCCACGTTCCCTTTAGCGCTTCGTAGCCTGAAAGGCTTCTCATCTTATCAGGAAAATTAACCCTAAAGCTTCCGAGAAGGGCAAACATCGTCGACGGTTAAAAGCACAAGGAGTTACCCGAAATTAAAATGTACACGGTGTGTCGTTGCATTAATTTTCAATGATATATTTTTTGCCGAATTTGGACCCCGTTTTTCACGAAACCAATCGAGATGACTTTCGTCCTGAACGATTACAGGAAATTACGAACGGAATGAACTCGGCCGATCTGACGATCGCGATTACGCGAAATAGTACGAGACGAACGAAGCTTTACTCAGGATTTCGAGGAACTTTTCCGTATCGATCGTACGCCCTTACGGAACCGTAGCCTTCTGCGTATCTTCAACTCCCCGCGAACTCGATTGTAAATTTTCCACCTCGAATACTCGAACTTGAGGTGGCGGTGGACCACCAGATGCACTCACCGCGAGTGACCGAAGTGCGCGTGTGCGCCGGAACTCGCGGTTTATCCGCGCAGAAATTTATAATGCACACATCGCGTGCCTGAAGTCAGCAAAACCAAAATACCCGCGACTTCTCTCGTCCTGAATTTCATCCAACAGTAACTAATCCGGTTTAATCGATGCTTGAGAAGAATTTTTCCTCATCGACGAATCTATCTGTTACGATCAACGCTCTCGGTGTTCAAAGTGAACTAGCTCAAACACGATACTTAGTCACATTATATAATTATGCTATAGTCGCCACAGTCCGTTACTACCTTCTTTTGATGACTATGGTCCCAAGAGAGGGTAATGTCGTTTTACTAATAGCGCTCTTGCAATATCGTAAGGTGAAGTTAGATTGCACCAGCGGGGATAATTTTGCCCTAATGAATGAAGATTGTAGTACAGTGTAATTTATTAGCTTCGGTGTACTTCTCCTTCTTTTACAGAAGCAGAGATCGGAATTGGTGCAATCGTCGCGTGCCCATTGCCGGGAATAAAGGGACCATTTTACCGTGCCGAGTTGGACTTGATCGAGATTATATCGGTTCCTATCGGTTTCAATTCTTACTTAATAAAAAGCGTGAGTAGGGGGAGAATCGCGTAGATCACTACGCTTATAACCGGCACGGCATCGAAAATTCGCCCCGGCTAAAAACGCGGACGATTTTAGCCGGCGTTGCTCCTGCTCTTCGAGCGGGGTTCGGATTTGGGTTTTGCCGCAGGGGTAGGTGCGCAGAGTGAACGCGGATCGATCCCCCTCGGCGCGAGTGCGAATGGGGGGTTGCGACCGAGTCGCCCTCTCCGTTGCTCGGTATCCTGGCGTGTTCATCCCCGAAAACGGGAACATTTAAAGGGTGCCACGTTGCCCAACCGAACCACCGGAGATGCGAACACGATCGGCGAAAACGCGGTACCGCGAGTACCGGTATCGCGATAGCGAGCTCGTTCGCCACGCCGATCTAAAGATCTTCTATTGCGGGGAAACGGAAAAGAGGGAAAATTTAGACGCGGATTAGAAAAATCGGCAAGTCCATTTTCCGTGGAGAAAAAATAACGAGTCGCTATCGGCGCGATACGCCGCGAGTCTCATTATCGGACGCGTTTTATCAGACTTCGTACCGCCGTTATAACTCGAATGTAGGTTAGCGGCGGCGGATCCAAGAGAAGGGATGCCGAGTTTTCTTCGAAAAATCAATAGACATTTCTGCCCCTGGGTTTCACCTTGTCGCGCTAATAACGCCTGCCGTTAACTCGCTTTCGAAGATTCGTATCGCGGGCATTTGTATCGAAGGACCTAATAGCTAAGCTTATGAGGGAAATCTTTATGTAGGATTCACTACTACTCTAATTTAATGATCGTAAAAGCAAAGAAAGTCTTTCTTTCGATACAACGCGTCTGTGAACGTTTTAAACAGTATATTAAAATATCTCTTGAATGTTTATATTACCGTTGTCACTATATACTGTATACTTTTTAAAAGCACGCAACTCCTGTTTGAAGTTTAATAAAAAATAAAATTTATCTTTATATTATATTATATAGTAATTTATATTTATAATTTATATTTATATTATATTAATTTACGGACTTTTTACTATCAAAATTATCAATATCTCTCTTGATTTACGTAAAAGAATAATCGCTTTTAAATTAATCAAAGAATTTGTAAATGAAGAGTGTCGGGTGGAGTTTGTAAACATCCCGTGCAGTAGGTCCAGGATTAACCGCAGAGCGCGTGCATCTCGCAGTAACTCGCTTCGCGATAGATTTCACGACGTAACCGTGGTACAACAACAATAGTGTCGCGTATACGAATAAATCCTTACGCAGCCTTACGTACGCGTACGTACGCGATAATTCGCGGGTGGACTCTCGTCGATCATTGGTCGATCGTTGGTCGCGAATCGAAGTTGGGACGAGGTCGAGCGTGAAGAGATCCCGTTTACCTTCGCAAGTACGTTTCCACCTGGCTCGTACATACCTGAGGAACCTGTACAGTCACGCTCGCACGGTTTCTAGCGATCGCCGCTGTACCACCGACTACCTTAATATCCGGATACTCGCGGGATGTACTTATTATTGGTACGCGAGTAATGTGTCGCAACTAGTGCACCCAAATGCTAGTATTATTCGCCTATCCGCGACATTTCTCCCGGTATTCGTGACTCGTCCAATTTCATCAACAACGAGTGAACCCGACAAGTTCGCAATTCGCACAACGGCGGATCTACGTAAAAATTAATAAAATTTAATCTTCAGGCTCGCAAGTCTCCGAGAATCTCTGTAAAATAATTTTTGAAAAATATTTATCGATTTTTTTGAAGCTATATATCACATATAATAGCTTCAAAAAAATCGATAAATATTTCTCAACTAAATTATTTTTTAAAATTATTATTATATAATTTAAAAAACCAATTTTTGTTAAAAAAAATACACACACAAACGCATTATCGTTATAACATACTTATCTTATTGTTTATACTATTGCTGGGAATACCTACAAGTATTTTTAGTTTCAGATCTTGAAAAGTCGTTATTTATCGCAGTTATCCGTCAAATACCGCTGATTCTTTTTCTCGAATATGGTCAAATTTTTCGTTATTTTTATTCTAAATTTTTTTTCATTTTTATGTTTACTTTAATAGATTTTTAATTTAAAAGTTAGCAAAATATATCAAAAGCTTGTGGCCGAGGGAATACCTACACATTAAAAAAATTTTTTTTTCACATTTTTTCCCTTAATTGATTTTTTCGTCCTCATTAGAATTGCTAAACCAATAGACGCTATTATTAATTATACTTTGCTCCTAGATTTTTTATGAACAATGCTATTGCATGAGATTATATCCATTTTTGGCAAAATTTATTTTTGCTCAAATATTGATAGACAAGTGCTGCCAATTATCAAAAAGAGATCAAATCCCATCAAATCACAAAACCATTTTTTATGTTCCTATCGTTTTCATATTTAATATTAAACTGTTCTGCTTTCACATTTTTACCGCAATTTTAAATATTGTGGTTGATATTCCATTTGCTTCATATTCCCCATGATTACTATATGGAATTGTCTCTAAATCAAATGACTCAGCTATTAGATTTTCTGACTAATTAAAAATTCCTTAACGACAACGTTAAGAGAAGTTATTGTCATGAGCTTGTCAATATTAAATACTATTTTACATAATTTTTAAATTAAAAATTGATTAAAGTTTTCTTGAAACCAGATAATATAGTAAAAATTTATTAAAGTTTTCTTCAAATAAAATAATATGGTTTCATTATCAGTGTTTGCACTTTTAAAGCTCATTTGCTTTGAAATACTCTTTCTTTTTAATCGCTTGCTTGAAAATTATTGATCTCTTATGTTTTGCTGGACAACGCTTTGAAAAATCAATGAGCAGAATTCCAGATTAATCAGAGAATCCATATATAAAAGATGATTTAGCACAGTTTGTAGATACGTGTATCTTCGAGAAAGTAACGTTAGTCACCTTTCTTCAATCTCGAAAAACAAATTGCAATCGCGAAAGTAAGTCTAATACAAGATTAATCTATTTAATACAGAAACGCTGCTTTGTCATAGTAATTCTGCCAGTCTGCAACGCAATCCTGCTTGAGAAAGGACCGAAAGGACCTCCTCCGGCAGCCCCTACTACCCGCTTTCCACGATGCTGCGCGAGATGAACGGAGGTCCTATTTCCGGCCGATATTTAAATCCGAGGGGGACCGAATCCGCTCGACCTTAACCGAAGCGTTCGGGTCCGGCTGTCACATTCGTGGCGTACCGAATGCCCGTCTCTCGTGGCGGCGGCGACGGCGGCAACGGCGGCGACGGCGGTGGTGGCGGCGGCGGCGTAACGCGTTAATGAAAATGGCAACGCGCCGCGACGCCATGCGGCAGCCTCCACGGGGTACGTACGGCCGCAAATTGCGCTGCTTTATCAATCTCAAATAACATCGGCGCGGAACAATTAGCGACGACGCGGCTCTTACGAAGGCTTCGCCGACCAACGCAAGGAGCACGCTGCTGACACGTATGGCTGACACGTACGTTCGATTCTGTAAACGTTACGATAGATTACACGTTACAGGACGATATTATATAGTTTCGCACGTTTTATTATAGATAGACGGATGTATCCGGAGATACCGTGGTCAAGAGACTTTACGGAGATTCCGCCTTGATAAGTGATGTGTAAGTTATTATTTATTACTATTTACTAAGTCTTATTATCTATCTCTATTGTTTTGTCAAAGCAACTGATGAATATTACTTGTATGTACATATGACAAAATCTAGTGGTATATGTTGTCTCAATATGTAGATGTTTTTGTTTTTTTTATGTGAAATTTAAATTTCGTAAAGAAGAATGTTTTATAACTCATGCACATCACAAAGATATGATATTTGGGGTTTTTAATAATATTCTAAATTTCTTTTTATATTAGAAGAATTGTGGTATAAGAATAATAAGGGGAATATATATAGACTTTAAGATAAAGATATCGCATATATATATATATATATATATATAAATAGTAATGCATGTATTTATTACATATAAATTGTACTTTTGCCATAGTTTATATTGTAGAAATATATAAAGAGTTTTTATATTGTTTTTCTACTTGTATAAATCTTTATAAGTATATAAGACATGTATGCTTTACAAGTTCTTGAGAAACTGTCAAAAATAAGCAAATGTCTGTGTTAGAGAAACATAGGGTTCTTCACAAATTTAAGATACCTTTGGTACTGCTTTTCTAATCTTTTTACATAGGAAAAATATAAAAAGCTTTCATTGTTATCCTTACAGATATTTTCAGTTCGCAAGCAGAGGATAGCGAAAGCATTAATTCGCAAAGCAAATGATATAGCATACGCAGCAACTTAGAAAAACACAGGGAACCTTCAAGATAGTCCAATAAGAAATATTTCTGGGAGAACAGTGCATTTATTGTGTTAAGTCTACTGCAAAATTGTGTTAAAAAAAAATAAAAGAGTATTGTAAAAAAGAAAGATATTTTTAGAGGGTATTAGTATTTTGTCTATGCTACATCCATTCTGCCTATCTAAATATAACATATTCTATCACATGTCAAAAATTATTTAACATTTTTCTGTAAAATTGTAACTTTTGGATTCATATTTAACTTTTTTAACATATATGTATGTATATTTTGTCTTAAGGTAATGAAAAATATTTGCTTTCCTAAAAAATTCGCTTTGTGTTAATTTGTATAATTATGTTAAGATAATTTTTATGTACTTGTACACAACATAGTACAAAAATAGAATAGATAATATACATACTTAATATTTCAACGTTTGGTTAAGTTATCTTTTTAGGCAGTACTCGTTGGCTTGTGTAGTATTAATTACTTTATAATTCCGACCTCCTACTTTTTAATCTATCACGCGCTTCACAATAAATAAATAAGTAGCATGCAATATATCTTGGATGTGATGGTAAAGCTCCTGATTATCCTATTGTGATTAAGTTATAAGTCTATACTTAGTGATATCAACGTCGAAACTAAACGCTAAATCTAGATCTAAAGTTTGTGAAATTTACATTAAGGCTCCGACCCTTTACCGCGGCCATATTGGATTATGATCTTTTATAATAGTTGATCAAGGTTTACGGTCATCTATTGGTTCATGTTCCATAAATCTATCCCATCGAATATGAGTTGTGACACGCGAAAAAACTAATTTATTTCTACACACGGGGTAGAAAAAATACCCGTACGGTTATTCGACGTCTCTGACGTCACAATCCAATATGACTGTAGCGAGGGAGTACCAAGAGCCCTAAATGAAAATTTCCATTTTAAATAATAAACGGACATTATACTGGATTTTATATTGAGCGGAATTCGATTTTAATTTTGTTTGTCGCACTACTCATAAATTAATAATAAAATCGATGTTGCCCATTAACGAAAACGACCCTCTTCGCGTTTTGACGGACCTCGGGGTCACCGCGAGTTTACAGTCGGCCCTGCCTCCAGGTTTGTAGATTGACCGAATTCGCCGGATATCCATTTGTCCTAATATTCGTTTTTAACCCAGCTTTGCAAACGCTATTTTAGCTGGTCTCCTACTTTGCGTCGCCGGGATTGCGAATAATTATCCGACCCGTTGCTACAATTAATATTACAGCCTTTTTATTATTACGGCGCTGCAGTCGCGCGGATGTTACGCCAGTCAACGTCGAACAAAGTCGGGAATTTATCGCGGACGGCTCTCTCGGTTAATATACATAACGCCCGGCTAATATTCGTCGCGCGTTTGTATTTTTGTATAAATTTTACATCCGACGGTGGCCGAACGCGGCCGAAAATATCCGAGATTTTTAGTCTGTTGCATCCATCGCGCGTCGAACGCGCTTCCCTTCTCGTCGTCTCTCTCTCCCCCTCCCCCGCCCCCTTCGCTCCCTCAGCTACATTCTATACTCTCCGCTCGATCCCTCTCTGTCTCTCCGTTTCTCGCCCCATCGTACCATCTTCCTCCCCATCTTCTCTCTCTGCAACTTCGAGCGACGTCGGGCGCGCTCGTGCGACATCGGCCCTGACTTTTGTTGCGCGCTTTGTAGAACGTATAAACGGATGAGGCTTTTTCCGGGACCGGCAACGCGTGCTACCTTGTGCCTCTCTCGCGCAGGATGCGCGAACGGGGAGTAGAGCCGGCCGGGCGGGAGCGTGTTCTCGAGTACGCTCTAGTCCGCTAATGATTCCCGCGTTCTCCATCGACTTTAGCGCGAGCGATCAATTCCGATCCGAATAATTTCAGTAACATACGGCATTTCTCTCTGCCGTCGTCGAATCAATTCGGCAGTAATAATACGATCGATTTAATGGCGAGAGAGAGAGAGAGGGGAGAGAGAGCTGCGCCGTGAATTTCTCGTTATAACGTCGAAAGGCAATATAATCGAGTCCTCCAGGATCCGGCGGCGCGTCATTCACTCTCTCGGTCGAGGTATAGCCGGGTGTATAGCCCGTCACCGTGGCTGCATCACGGTTATACCCGTAGACACTCTCTCTCGGCGCTCTCGGTCCCCGATGTTAGCGCGATCGATACGACGACCATCCCCCGTCGTCAGCCCGGCCGATTTTTTTCCGTTCGACCCTCGCGCCTGCGCGCGTCGCCGCGGTCTCCCCTTTCCGATTCCGAGCGTGCGGTAGTCGGAGGAGGGTACCGCCGCCACCCGGCGAAGCGGGACCGAGCGGGCGAGCGCGCGGCAACAGCACGAGGCGAGGCGAGGTGAGGCGAGGCGAAGCGGGGGCTGACACGAGGAGAGGAGAGGAGAGCAGACGAGAAGAGAGGAGAGGAGAGGAGAGGAGAGGAGAGCAGACGAGAAGAGAGGAGAGGAGAGCGGAGAGAGGAGAGGAGAGGAGAAGCGAGACCAGGCGGGGCACGGGAAGTGGGGAAGGAGGGGGGGGCGCGCCTTTATTATAGCCGCGCGCTTCTGCCATACCCCCGGCGCTCGAGCCAGAAACTCGGTGCTGCCAGGGATCGCCAATACCAATTTTGGAACGCGCCAACGTCGACCGAAATTCACAAACGAGATCTCGGAATTAGCAGGGAAAATGTGGGACCGCGCGCGGCTCGATCGATCTCTCGAAAAATATCAGGAGGGCAGCAGGAGCGCGAGATTAAATGTATTTATGTACATTACGTTCGGGGAGGGTACAGAGAGAAAGAGAGTGGGACCGGGGGGGGCCGGGGGGGGGGCGGCGGCGGGTGGTTGGCGTGGCGGGAAGGGGGTGACGCATTACGCGCGGACGACGCGAAACGAGCGTGGGCGGGTAATTTAACGAGAGGCGCCGTATTATTTTCGAATGGGACGTAAGGACGCTCCGCGAGAGACACCCGCGCTTCCCTGCTCGCGAGTGCTCGCGCGTCTTGCGCTTTGCAAGCGCGAGTCTCGCGGAAAATGAATCTAACGAGTACCTGGGTAGACTTTTGACATTTCTTGCAAGTTATTCGACGCACCGTCTGCGCCCTCTCTTACTGAGAACGTCCCACGCATTCAGCGTCTTTCACGGAGACTCCTTGATTAATTTGAAGCCGAGTCTTAATTTTCAATTATATTAATTATATTAATCTTTTGATATATCTTTTATGATTTTATGATTATAATTTTAACTTCACCTAAAATTAATATATGGATTTGAAATAGCAACCTAGTCTTTTTCGGATATATACTTGACACTTGAAAAAGCGCGGATTTGATAAATAAGTAGTTAAATAGAACGCGCGTATATTCTAAAATTATATAACTATATATATTATATTGGTTTTGCTTTATCGGTTCGATATTCTCGAAGGCGGTTCAGGTTGCATTGGTGAAGAGGAAAATTTGATTTGCAATGGTTAACATTGTCGTCCTAAAACGCGCGCTGCATTCGACATTAATCGAAATAAGTCGAAACTCTGATTTATTATTCGCGATGGAAGTCTTTACAAAATAATCCTGCAATTTTAATGAATGTTGCAATTCTGGTGACGATAAATGTGTAGCAAATTCCGGAGTAATATATTTTTACGCGCGCATGAGAGCGATAGGATTAAACGAATTTCCTTTGGAATACTTAGTAAGAACTTCCTTCGTTAATTTTAGCCAACTGTGACAAAAGTGAGGAAAACTCGATTCATGATAATAGAAATTTGGAGTCTCAATATCATATCGTATTTTAGTCAAGAAAAGCGATGCATTCGTTCACTTTTTACATTATTTGTTGATAACAATTGCAACGTAGCGAACCGTCGGAATTTAACATACCAAATTTAATCTCGTTTCTCGTTATTAAATATATTTCAAAAACAAGCATTTTCGTCCTGGTTGCTTAGCGCCATATTAACGGCGGCTCACTGGAATTGGAGGGTGAATCGGATTGGACTCGAAAACTCGTTTCTCAGAGAAAGTATATATAGTGATCGGCCATGAGCGTAACTGTTTCGAGGCAATCAGAAAAGTTAGTAAAATTAATCTGAGTAAATGGAAGTAACATGCTGCTCGAATTTTTAATTTAGAATTCAACTCGTCCATTGTAACTATAGCGACAAGTACTTCGACCATCTTTCACCTCATCTCACTGCTATCTCTTTTTGAAATATTATTGTAAAATATTTCGAGAGTAATTAATGAACGAAGATGATCAGCGAACAAACGATGACCAACGAGAAAGAAAGAACGTCGATGTTAAAAAATTAAACGCAACTTATCGTGGAGCGTTTTCTAGAATTTCTACTTGCCAGAAGAATGCAAAAACTGAAAGTCAGATAAACTAAAAACGATTAGGAAATAGTTCGAAAAACTATCAAAAAATTCTGAGATTTTTCAGCGCAAGGGGTTGAATCAAATAAAGAATTACCTTACTGGCGACCAATCTGCTCGATATTACATTAATCGATGTGATTCTTAATATTATCATAGTCATCCATCATTATTTGAATAGTGTAGTATGATTATTATAATACATAATTTATAATTAAACAATTAGTTATTTAGACTCAGTAGATTAAAAATCACAATAAAACGAGAGGGCTAATGAGCCAGGCAAGATGTACGTGATATGTTGTATTCTAAATTATTTCATATAAACAATTTTATATAAATAATAATTTATAAAATATTGTTCAATTCTTTGCCTGGGTAAGCAATTATGTTTGTAAAAAATAGCAATAAGCCTGACAAAATTCTTTCTTTTCATGTGTTCATTAATTCTTATGACTTAATTCATTTTTAATTTTTATATGACTTCAGTTCACGAATGAGAGGAAACAAGCAAAAGTAAGAACAAGATAGATAAAGGCTTTTCTTCGAAGTCCATATAATAATTATAATTCCTGTGAAATATCTTGTTTACTTCATTGAACAATGAAACTAAAAAAATTTCGACAAGTGATTAATCCTCGCAAGCTCATGGATTAATGCTAATGAGGGAACTTAAGTTTCCTCATATACCGGTCATAATTACCACAGATCAAATGATTGTAAAAGCGATGCGGCACATTATCGAAATTATCGCCTAATTATTTACGTAATTCTATAGCATCTCATATACATTTATATTTATATGCATAAAATAATTTTATAATAAGAGTAAAATACCAAATATTCCGTATACTGCAAATTTTCTTGTGTATACATTATATATCTAGGGGAAAAATAAACGAGTAATAAAATTATATTTTTTTGTTTCAATATGATTGAAATTTTATTCGATTTAAACGAGATCTAATTTAAAGCTTAAATGTCAGAATATTTAAGGAAGGAAGCTATTGCTTCTATCAATTGTAATCTCTACTTTTCCAATAGGTTTTTCAAGAATTTCTTCGGGTAATGGATTTTCTGAGAATATAAATCTTCAAAGCGCGTGATCCAAGAAGACCTGTGCTTTTTACGTAAGAACATACAACGATGGTTTGAAATTGCAGAATGACAGTTAACGGTGACCGTCCGTTTTCATTTTTGCTTGCTCGAATCGATCGACAATTCGACTCGCGGTGTTGCGTTATACACGTGGGAGATATTAGCGTGCCTCGTCAAGATTTTAACATGGCGATCGATCGGGTTGGAGTTCATCAGCGGTGTGGCATATGTTTATGTGTGTGTATATAATATATATACA
>NJRL01000323.1:6931-18690 GCA_003063815.1 Aphaenogaster rudis | reverse complement strand
GAGAAAATTGCATAAAAATCTTCGAAATACCATGTTGTCCCATGACTACCATTGATTTTCAGAGTAAATTTTAAGAGAAAATTCTCTCTGTGTATATGCATAAAAACTTCCTACATTTTTATATTATTTTTAATACAGATTTTTTTAACAGTGCAGTTATAGTGCAAACATTCGCGAGTTAATCATTAAGAATGACAAATTCGCGTGACGCGATTCATCTATTCGAGATCTTTCTTGCGAAGCTTATGTTTCGCCAGATAACAGACAGGAACTCAATATACCTAATAGCAGAACGTTCATAGAAAATCAGGTTTTTTTGTTTTGCAATCAAATTAAATGCATATAGATGTATACTAATTCGGCAGCGCACTCATCAGCCTCGATCAGGAGTTGACAGGTGATAAATTATTAATCGTGTGGCCACCGAGAGTAGGACCGCGCTGTTTTCGACAGGTACGTGATATTAAAACGCCTTCTCTCTCGAGTGCCTTTTTCGTCATATTAAATTTCAATCAATGCCTCGTTCTAGCGGTGCACCGATTTATTATGTTTGAGCGCTGCCAGCGATAAGAGATACCGATATGCGCCACTTGTCGACGAAAAAATCGAACTTCGAAATTGCCTTTTCTTATACAGCGCTGTTATAGCATCGATATCGATTCTGAGAAAATTATTTTAAAATAGTTCTCTCATGGAAAAAATGAAATAATATTTCTAAAGCCGTGTTTTTAAGAGATTCCTTTTGCCTTAATTAACTCCGATCCTATCTATTATAAATAAATTTGCAAATTTCTTTATATATCTTTTTTGCGTGATTTGCGTTTCTATATCGGTCCGGATTTTGCGCATCCGGTCACGCGAATATTCGTCCCGATTGCGGAACGCAACAGAAACGAAATATAATACAGCGAAAGAAAGCACCAAGACGCGAAGAAAAACAAGAATAAGATCTGTAGCACTGTTATTTGAAAAAAATTTTGCTAAAAACAAATATATAAGTAGATATTTCAAACATACTGAAAAATATAAGACATAATTCATTCCCAAAATAATCAATATTATACATTACAAAATAATTAAGATCATACATAAATAAATATATATTCAAATATTAAATCGTTCTCTTATTAATATCGCACCGATTTAAATAATTTAGATTCTTTACCACGTCAATACATTATAAATCAAATATTGTGCAGTTATGAGAATTCAGAAATAGAAAGTTCAGTATAGCGTCAAGATGAGATTGTCAACATATATGTTATCTATTTAGTTTAATTTTTGCAGAAGAGAATAATGACGACAATATAATTCTGTTTAAGAAACGATTAAAGTTGGTATAAAGTATGAAGATTTCGAGGTAGCCTACGTAATAACAAAACATGCAGTGTAACCATTTGCAATATCTAGATAGCCACGTCTAAATACTTAAGAATGCCGGTTCTCGGTCGAAATGTTCTATAAGGGAAAAACCGATATCTGCCTTGATGCGATAATCGGTATACGTGGCCACACGGCTCGCTACGCCTCGCTACGGCTCGCAAGGTCTCGACCTTGCGCGAACACGATTTCTCGCCCGGGAGAAGAGGAGAGATTTCGCCGCGGCGCGGCGGCGGCGCGCTCTCGTCCGACAGCGGAGATCTTCTTTGGGGCTGAAAGGCGCGCGTGAAGTGGCGAGGTGAGTTTCCCATGCCGCGTGGCCATGGTATGACGGGGCGCGTGGTTTATCAAAAATAAATTATCAAGAGAAGGATCGGAGGCGCGGCGAGGACGACGGGAGGACGGACGGGATGGCGTATACCGCGTGCCTTCGCGCGTGCATGGCCGCGTACAGGAAACTCCGGGGACCAGGAGACGGGGAGGCTGAGCGCGGCGGGAGGAGGAAGCTCGACGAAGACGAAGAAGACGCCGAAGAAGCAGCGGCTACGCGAGCGAGTCACGGGGGAACGGGGGAAGTTACGGACCGACCACGAAGAAGCAACTTACGGCGACGCACGGCCGCTGCTCGAAGGACGGAAAGGTGGAAGAGCATCCTTTGGAACCGGTCCGTCCTCTCGGAGCTTGCTCCGAGCCGCGGCCAGGTGAAGCCAGAAGGCGAATCTTCACGACGCTCGTCCTGGCGCGACCGCCGAGTGCTTCGTACTTCGAACAAGCCCGAAATACACAACCGTTCGATCAAAATAGCATGAAAAGATATGCGTTAGCAATTTTACGCGAAAATTCGATCTGCAGCGTACAGTAATTTAAGATCGATATGTTTTTGAAAATATATTTTCCATTTTCGATATATATTAGTCGATTGGACGAATATTCGCGTATTTCTTTAAAGAAAGTACACTATAGTCAATCGCATATACACGACATTCGTTGACATAGGTACGCACACAGTGAAAAATACGATTTTCATTCGATATTGTAAGCGATATAAGCAACTGTTGTGATCTCGTATCTCAAAATGTATACTTCGCGTAGCTCGAAATGCATGAAGTATGTTCAAATGAAACGCAAATTGAAAGGGTTAAAAGGGTAATGACATGGCTGAGAAGGAATAAGAGGGTTAATAAGAGAACTCGAAAGAGAGCTGTTGCACGGCAACGGGATGAAACTGATTCTATCTCTTCGATACGTAGCTTATCATCACGATCGCAGGAACTAGTACTGTTACACTTAGAATGTACTATCCCAGTTTTACCTTGTGTGAAAGTCATATATAATATCCGTAGCTTGAAGTTAGAACAAGTGTCGCATCCAGTACATTGCATGTATGCCACAGAATAATATTGGTTATTCTGGTTTCAAGTTACTGTAAAATTTAGTATAATATTTAAATATTGTATGCTGTTCGCGTGCAGAGCGCGCATATCTGTACTTGGGAATTAAAATGACCATTGTAATTTAAAGATAAAATGACAAAATTAGTACTCATACTTTGAAGATTATATTTCTTCTTCAATTTTCAAACGTGTGTTACAGAATAGCATTGGCCCCATTGCAATTCTCATACAGTTATATGTAGATATGATTCAGTAATTAAATTTCTGTGATCAGTATTGACACTTGTTTATAACTCGAGCAGCGATTTCTCTATATTAAGTATTAAGATATTCCGTTTTCTCTCTTCTTTTCCGTATATCTTCCTCCGACATTTAATTTTTACAATAAATTCTTACAAATATATATATATTTTTGTAGAGATATATATACATCTGTGTGTTTTAACAAATAATTCTTATACGTATATATCTAATTCATTTTGCATCTAACGGTATATAACGGTATTTCGCGATATAGCATAAGCACGTCGGAGCGGTAAGTTGATTAAATCGATTATCGACCTATTCGAATCTCCGAACTTTTCAATGGGGAGTTTGGAAATCCTTCATTAATTATAGCAGAACGCGTCAAAATGTCAAATATAAAGTAAAACAATACTTGGGTTACGGAAAAGTGATGAGCCTGCGTAATTGAGAACAAGGATAGTGAATATAGAAGTGGAAGAGAGCGAACAAGAGAGAGACAGAGGAAAAGAGAAAGACAAGGATGAGAGGAAAGAGCGGGAAGAGGAGGGGGGGTAAGCAAGAAGACAAGCGGGGGAACCTGGGAGGGTGACAGGATCACAAGGTGAGAGGATGAGAGAAAGAGAGAAGGGGAGGGGGGACGTACAGCAGGTTAAGAACGACGATGGAGGAAAGAGAGAGAGAGAGAGAGAGAGAGAGAGAGAGAGAGAGAAAGCGAAAGAGAAAAGGATGGAGCGCAGATGAGAAGGGAGAGGAGGGAGAAACGAAGGGAAGGCGGTGAGAAGTGGGTGGGAGAGTGAAGAGCGAAGGAACGGGGACTGTGAGGGAAATTGTGAGGTTGAAGGAGGATATCGAAAAAGAGATATGGGGAGAAAGAGAGAAAGAAAAAGAGAGATGGGGTAGGCCTAGTGACAGCGTGAGATGGGGTGAGCGGGAGATGAGAGAAGGGGTGCAACCTCCCAATAATTGTGAATGGGGATTCGGTTCTCTGATCGACTGTTTTGTATGCGAGAGAGAATGCCATCGCATATATCGCTCCTGAAAAGTAAGAATACTGCGAGGCCTATGGGAATAACTGTAAACGCATAGCGTTGTAGCAATAAACTTCTACTTGCCTATGCCTGTGTTTTGCGATGTCGCGATTAACCCTCACCCGACCGACGTCTTTTTGCAATCAAAGGAAGATTTTATTCGCATTAGAAAAATTATTTAGTACGAATTTGCGATCAATCGAAATAGAAGATTTTTAGATTTGAAGCTTCGAATAAGTGAATGAAATAAATCCTACAGTTTTGTTTCTATTTCCAAAAATAGAAACATGGTTGTTAAATAAAAATAATTCGGTCTCGCATATAAATTGCATAGATATCTAAACATTGCGTATATATTGTATGCATATTTTTAAGTTGCATTGATATTAGTTTTGTCTAATCTTGTATATTTTGTAAGATCTATTTTCTAAAAGATCTATTATAAAAATATTTTAGGTAGGATTAATCAAGATTATCGATTGAGTATGCGTTAAATATTATCCCTGATGTACAAAAAAGACCGCTAAATACGTTTAGTTAAAATGTATAATCATTTATAGACATTATTAATGTTTAAAAATAAATAAATAAAAGTTATTAAAAAACACAGTATAAACGTACGTGTATGATTAATCAGAAATCGAACATTAGATACATTTTGACAGCGCCATCTTTTCGTGATATCCAAAAGTACGATAGGATTTGGTATAACTTAAGTCTCGGTAAAAGCGGAAAATTAAAACACACTCGGTAAATCAGGATTCTATACTTGATAATAGGATAGCTTTTTGCAATATTTAATACAATATAACTATATTTGAAATTGATTTAATGTATCAAGTATATAGTTTGATAAATGTTTTATATAGATATAAAAAAATAATTGTAACAGCGTACTTTCGATTTCATTATTTTGGCAAAATAGCAATGAGACGTTTATATTGACAAAAAATTTATAAAAATGTATATTACTATACGGCGTCAGATAATATTTAATAATTTAAGCATTATTATCTTTGTAAACTTTCAACAATCTAGTTTTGTACCATAAATAAAATAATATTGATAATTTTATAATCTTATATGTGTGTCCAATTGCAACATTTATTTATTTAAAAAATATATGTATATACATATATATATATAATATTTTAATAAAAAATGTTACAATCGATAATGTTAATACAGTTTTTTACATTACCGACTGCAATATTTAATGATAAAAAACTACATATGGATCTGCGAAGTTAGCACGACATTCTACTAATATAAAAAATAGTTATTTGTGTAACAAGTGCGGGAAGTTGACAATTGAACACGAGCGCAGAGTGGACGCACTCGCCTTCGGCTCGTGCGATCACCCGCACGAGTGTACAATTGTCAACTCGCACATGTTACACACACACTATTTTATATTACAAGTGCGTCTAAAGTTTAAAGGAGGACTTGCGGGGGGAAAAGAGAAACAGAATGATTGGGGAATAAGGAGAGTGTAGGAAATGAGCTGTGTGGGAATGAATGAGACTGTGCGGAAATGAGATATTACCGCACTGTTTCGAGTGGAAAATTTCTCTGTGTGGAATTGGTTATTTTCTGCACAGAAGACACGCGCGTAATGGGCCACTTTCCACGCACGTGTAATATAAAAACAATTAGAGTAGCACTTTTCATAGTTCTACAGTTCCTTATAAAAATAAAAAAAAGTTCCGCATTTTTTATAGCAAAAAATCAAAAATGAAAAAATGTGCTAACTTCGCGAATCTAGCACGACACCGTCTCCTCTAAGGTACAAGAAAACAATAAATATATTAACACTTTTGGTAACAGTTCTCGTTAGTTCTACTCGAGTTCCACCATTGTGTGTAATTTGAAAACAAAATTCCAACAGTTACCAATTTTTCATACACTTTAAATATTACACCTAGCACCACACTTGCAGAAAAAGTGTCGTACTGGCTCCAAAGATTAAAAAATTATTTAAAAATATGTGGCCGACGGAACTCTGCTTAAAAATGATTGTAGAGCATAGAACTCTGCTAGAACTAACGAGAACTGTCGCTAGAACTGCGATAAATAGTCAGCACGGCACTTTTTCTCCAAGTGTCGTGCTGTGTCCAAAGATTAAAAAATTATTTAAAAATATGTGGCCGCCGGAACTCTGCTTAAAAATAATTGTAGAACATAGAACTCTGCTATAGAACTAACGAGAACTGTCGCTATAACCGCGGGAAATAAGCATGGCACTTTGTCTGCAAGTTTCGTGCTGGGTTTAATATTTAAAGTGTATGAAAAATTGGTAATTTGTTGGAATTTTGTTTTCAAATTTCACACAGTGGTGGAACTCGAGTAGAACTAATGGGAACTGTTGCCAAAAGTGTTAATATTTATTACAAATAACGTCTTTCTCTTACGCCAGTAATAGATAACAAATCAAGGTAAATTATATTCGACAACTGGCTAAATTGATTAATTAGAAATATTCTTACTACGTTAGCGACTATGGGTTTTGGTTCATTTAACGAGCCATCCTGGCTGAGGTAATATTTTTCGTAATAAATTCTTTACGGTTTCGGGGAAGGGAAGATCTTATAGATGCTTATTAGCATCAAAAATTATTAAAATTTTGCTCGTTAAATGAACTAAAACCCATGGTCGCTAACGTAGTAAGAATATTTCTAATTAATCAATTTAGCCAGTTGTTGTCGAATATAATTTACCTTGATTTAATATTTATTGTTTTCTTGTACCTTAGAGGGGACGGTGTCGTGCTAGATTCGCGAAGTTAGCACATTTTTTCATTTTTGATTTTTTGCTATAAAAAATGCGGAACTTTTTTTTATTTTTGTAAGGAACTGTAGAACTATGAAAAGTGCTACTCTAATTGTTTTTTTTATATTAGTAGAATGTCCTGCTAACTTCACAGATTCACTACAAATATGTATTTAGTTAGTTAATAAAAAAATAATTTTTTATTGAGGTAATATGATAATTTGACGAATCTATGACAATTATGTCAAATGTATAGCAAATATATGGTACACATAACTAAAATATAGAATTACAATAATAAATTATTACATATAAGGATTATATCTCAGGATTATATCTCTCTGTTAAAATGAATAGTCTTTAAAATAAATAGTTCTAAAACAGATTGCGGCAAATATTTATAATCTTGGAGCCACATTATTTGTCAATTTATAATAATTGTGCTAAGGATATACTCACAAAATAATTATTGCGATCAATATAAATTCTTCGTGTTTTCAATATACGTTTTTATAAATTTTTTGCCAATATAAACATCTCATTGCTATTTTGCAAAGATAATGAAATTGTAATACGCTGTTACAATTTTTTTTTAATATCACGTATTTTTATCATTATTATAAATATTACTAAAAAAGAATCAAGTATTTTAATATAACTGATATGTAACCGATCAATTTAGAGATAATCTAAATAAAGAATTTTCTATTCCATAATAAAAAAGAAATATATATTATATCCCATGTGTGTCTCACTTTATTCCAAGTGTGATATAAATGCAAGTCATCAGTAACATGTATGGATGGGCTATAAAAAATTAGCACAAATTTGGCGCATTATAAGAGAGATTATATATAATTAATTATTAACACATTTCTTATTAAATAAATTAATCGTAATACGTAATTGTAAAATAATCTTTTTCCTTTTATTTATGCTTGTAAAAATATCTGAATTTTAATAAAATTTTAATAAAAGTATTAGAATTCCTTACACTATTTGTTACAAGCACATTTGTTTTTAATTTTCACAAAGAGAAAAAGTGATAATCGAGAGATTTTCATAAAAGAAAAATCATTTTTAAAACCAATACTTTTATTAGTTTTAAAAACAATTTCTCTTTTGTGAAAATCTCTTAATTATCACTTTTTATCAAGCACCTAGCTATAAAATATTTTCTATTTTTTCAATTCTATTTTTTTTACATTTGTGTGAGATTTATTTATTTAAATTTTATATAAGTTTTAAAACAATATATATATATGTACATCTTGTAATCAATAATCTGTTGCACAATAATACATCAAAACAAGTCATTAAATTGTCAGTTGATGGTATATCGATAATAATAAACTCTACTTTACTTTGTATGTGTGTATTGAGGGATCATATTGTATCTAGAGTTAAATATTTGCACTAGTTTATTTTAGCCTATCCATTTTAAAGCAACGGATCTACGAGAAGTTATATTTATTATAAATTATAATGATCTCTTTTAATCCTTCGATTCTTTGCTGAGATATTTCTTATCTCATGCATAGATATTATACATCCGAATTATAATTTTCCCATAGATCCGTTACCTTGAAGTAAGATAAAAGATAGCTTGACGCACCAACACGATGCGTAGCAGCGGAATTGTTGTACGACTGCATCGATCTGTAAATACCAATATATCCAGATTACAGCGGCGTTTCAAATAATATTTTAGAAAATAATTATTGCGTGCGGTGCAATTCACTGCGATTACTTACCCCAGAGTTGCTCCGCCGGCGCCCGATGCCCCCCTGGACCTCCCCCTCCTCTCAGATCCCGTCGTTGCATCCACACAACACATTCGCGAAACATGAATAATGTTAACCATAATGTTAACATGTTAATCGTGTTAATCCTAGAAGACAAAACTGAATTTGCTGAGCTTCAAAGGCAAAAGTGGGGTGGTACGGCATCCCAAACTGCTCGGGTGTCTCAATCCTTTCTATCAGCAGTAAATTAATAGTTAAATAGTGCATTTTCTTCGTTTTTAATGAGGAAAACGATGATGTATATGACATGTTGTTTTTGAATTATGGTATGAATCCGGACCCGAAAGTGTACCTGGCTACTTCAGGAGCGTAGTTGGAATTTCGTTTGGGGTGACAAGGAACCCCACATTTGCCTTGTAGGGTTAATTACGATCGCGCACGATTAACCATCATGGTACATCGTGCGACATTGCACGGCACTCCCGGTTTTAACTGAACACGACACGCACTTTCTTACGTTCGACGAAAGGGTAACGTGCGGAAAGACATGATCACGCGAACGAAATTGCGATGCGCTCAAGATACTTGCGGCGTCTCGCGCAGTGGCGTAACAGCTGGGCCCGCAGGGCCCGCAATGCGGGGGGGGGGGCGCGACTTAGGGGGGCCCGCTTGCCGGAGAAAGAAAGAGGTAAAACAATCACCTACAGCTGAGCGTACCTTTTCAAAACTGAAATTAATAAAAAATTACTTACGCAGTTCAATGTCACAAGAAACGACTATCTGGACTCAGTATTTTAAGGTGGAGTGTGAGATTGCAAAATCAATCGATTTAAAGTGTGAAAGTGACATATATATATATATATATATATATATATATATATATAGGGGGGCCCGAAAAATTTTTTGCAATGGGGGGGGGCAGCCAGAACTGTTACGCCACTGGTCTCGCGAACGAAAGAATCGGAAATGGCGAAAGGAAATGAGAATTCGAAAAGGAAACTCGAAAGTCGCGCGGCCAACTTCACGCGCCACCCGTCGTCGATGCTACACCTGTTGCTAACAAATGATTAATCGCCTAACACGCACGCGTAGGGCGATTAAGGTCGTGTATTGTGATATATTTAACAAATATACGAGCAAAGATTGGATACACAGATATCCGCGGAACACGATATTCGAGAATATCCGTCGCCCTGTCGATCGCTCGCGCGATGGATTTCGGTCGAATATATCTCACGAAGTACGCGATCTAACGAATGTATTGTCGACAGTGGCGTAGCCAGGGGGGGGATTAGGGGGATAAATCCCCCCCCCCCGAAATTTTAGAATTAAATATGAAAATATGAAAATGAAAGATTAAAAGCCGAGAGAGAAATAAAATGGTAAATGCTTTAAGGTCTAAAGAAAATGTCCTGAACGAATATTGTTATCTTATTTAATTAAAAAAGTTATGAGTTATTCTGTGATTTTAATTTTTTAAAAATCCTCCCCGAAATAAAATCCTGGCTACGCCCCTGATTGTCGATGTACACTGCATTTGGGTAAATGAATTTATTCTACAAGATTGATAAAAATATGGGATTAATTATTGGCCGCATTCAGCAGACTCAACAGTTGAGCAACATTACTAGATTTTCCACTGAATCTCGACGTTGATTTGTTGGTTCTAAAAGTAAGAGCCAATCACGTTCGATTGCTACTAAGCGGTTTGTTCTGCTGAATGCGCCCATTGTACGGGATTAAATTATTACCAACGAAATACGTCGCGGAGTCGCGAACAAAATGATTGATTCATTTTGCACGATGTTACATCGCGTTAATAAAGCAGAGACTTCACACTGCCTAATGCGGGATCTACAATGTGAGTCTCAGATGGTCTCAGAGTCGTAAGTCGTAAGAAATTGACCAATCTCAGTCAATTATTCTCCTCACATTCGATTGTGATTGGTCAATTTCTTACGACTTACGACTCTGAGATCATCTGAGACTCGCATTGTAGACCCAGCATAATTCGACCTAAGTACTGCGCGATACGACGCGAGTCAAGTTAACACTTGAAGACGTAATGGCCCGTTTGAAAATGCACGACTGAATTTTAATATGGCACTCACAATCAATTTCGAACGCATAAATCTTGTGAAGTATGTACATGTTTCATCGGTAGATAGTCGATATATCACGCTTTTCCACATGATTTTACTCGATCTGACAAACTGCTTATTCCGTGCACTGAATTCAAGAACGATAGGCGAATCGCGTAAATTAACCTGATAAAGTTGATAAACCTGAAGCGTCATACGAAATAGTCTAGTCTATAACGAGAATCATTAAGGGCCAATTTCACCAACCACGGTTAACTTAACCGACCGGTTATTCCATTGGAATTGACCAATCGCGTTTGTCGTTAAGCAAAATTAACAAATCCGATTGGTCAATTCCAATGGAATACCCGGGCGGTTAAGTTAACCGTGGTTGGTGAAATTGGCCCTAAGGAGATAATTTCTCATTTCCCACAAATATCGCGATGAAGTAATAATTTGGAATTCTCACTCTCGCGCGTCGTTTCGATCTCTACCGAGGCGAACGAACCGTGCAGGATACTTACTTTCTCAACAGCCGTCTCCTCGATATGAGTCGCGAGAGTTCATTATTCACGCAGGCCCCGATAATCGCCAATAGGTCGCAAGGAATATTCGTGTTACGAAGGATAATACGCAGCGACTCACGCCGTTACCCTGCCGCTCGACTCTCGCCGCGCGAATGATAATAGAGTAACCTTGTGCTTGTAGCCTTGTACGTGCCAGCGCGCGCCGAGGTAAACAAACGCCGAGTCTCGATCCGAGCGGTTGCGTGCCTAACCAAAATACGTTGCCGTATCGAAATATTGAACGTAATTAAAAAATGTGATACGTACGAATTGAGACATTTTACATGTGTATGCTATACTCGACTATACGTACAATAGGCACTATCTAACGTCTTAATATCCGAAGTTACGAATTTTGGTATGCGTACTTGTGCTATAAGGTCTGTTTGTGTTGCTTGCACTTCTCGCACTTCTTGCACTTAAAGCGAGATAAACATACGCGCTGGCGTTGAAGAAAAAAAGAACGAGAAGTACAAGTGCGAGAAGTGCAAGCAACACAAACAGACCTATTATTAGGTCTGTTTTCTGTTCCTGAACTGCATCACTAGTT
>NJRL01000322.1:273639-307545 GCA_003063815.1 Aphaenogaster rudis | reverse complement strand
CTCTTCTCACAATATATTAAAGACCATCTATCGTGGGAAAGGACTTCAGAATAAATCGTCATAGGCCATTAAATCACGCATTATCGGCGTAGAAAAAATCGATGTAACGCGAGGCGGACATTACTGTAGATACTGAACGATTCTGTGAACGCACGAGTCAGTAATCTTCCATTCAGAAAAGTTAGCCGGGCATCTCAGGTTAATTTGCTACTTGCATTCCGCTCAATGGCCACGCGTGAGTGCTACAGATGTAGTAATGAATGGGCGTGGGTCGAGATGCGGATGAGGGTTGCTTTCGCTCAAAGTGGCACGTTTCTCTAGGTGTCACAATTGCGTTTGCGTTACATTGTTATTGTAAAAGTTATACAATCATTAGTAATCTTTTCTTTAGCGATTTATTATAATTTTTTATTATTTCAATTCTATCAGACAATTTGGAAGTGGACGTTAATTGTGAAAATTCTGCTAATAAATATTTGGATTAAAGTATTGAAAAGTATGAAAAGTATTTAGATTAATTTGCAAAATATTTTACAGTTTTGCGCATTTATAGTTATAAGAAAGACTTAATACATCGTTACCTTCTCGTAAAGAGTTGCATTGATAACACTTTTTGATGCAAACTTCATATCTCGACTCTTTAATCAAAGTCTACCGCCTGCGGGCCGCAAAAAACGCAGCTGAAGTTCTCCTTTGCTTCTCTCTTCGCGAGCAGCAAAAATCGATAAACACAATCTTCATCGACCCGAGTCCCTCCCTGAAAGTACTTGCGGCTCAACAATCGAAGCCCACGATTACGGTCGATTCCTATCAAATAAAGATTATCCAAAAAAGGGGAATATTACTTAGCCTCCACCACCCGGTGCAGGTCACCGCATCCGTTGAGGGACGACGCGTCCGTAGTCGCAGTTTGTCGGCCAATGGGACCAGACAGAAACGCAATCGCAATGCAGGCCAATCCCTCTGCTCCGTTCGTCCACCCGCTCTCGCTCGCCCTCCCGTGCCCGGTAATGACAATCATTACCGGGGAATGATTGCAGCGTCGGGACCGCCAGCGCGCCAGCCGCGCTATTGGGGGATGGAAACCACCTTATAGAGTCTCTCCTCGGTCCTCGATGCGAGCGGATTGTCACATGCTCCTGCTTGCACGGCAGAGCGCGTTTCCTCTTCTTCATTCGAGTTCGATTTTGCGGTGGAGAACTTTCTTCGTGGTGTGAGTGACCGAGACATGGCGGTCAGTCAGTTGGGGCGAACATAAAAAAAAGTAGCGGTCGGAAGAAAGTTACCGAAGCCATATCGAGGCCACACTACCGGAATATCCGCATCACGTTATCGCGATACTTCTTCCTCAGAGTGAACCGCGACATTCTCTTCCTCATCTCCTTTTTTTTCAATTTATTCTTCGTGGTATAAGTGTATTGTGCGATGGAACATGGCGACCGTTCACGTGTGTTACTCGGGACAGGTGTAACATAGTGAAGCTATTCTCTGGAAGCTTTATGATATGTTATCTGAATTAATAATCGATCGATTAAATTGAAAACCTGCTGAAGTTTAACCGATTAAAGATAAGATCGAACAATGGACCGGCTCGCATCCTGCTCAAATGTAAATATCAATGTTTATTGTGTAAGAAATAGAATGCCACCAACTGCGTTCCTGATGACTTATTTTGTGAATCAATTGCGGTGATGTATCGTCGACTATACTTGCGACGTTACGTAGCATTGCCGGTGGCTTTGTTTAGAGTGGCCCTCGATGAGTTCCAGTGAAAAGGTCTCCCCGTGCGTGTTGTACGAGACATAGATGCCTGCATGGCGCACATGTCGCTCTGAATGTACGTATATTCAGCATGTTGTCGTTGCGGAATTGGCAAACCGCGATCCGATCGTATTGTACTCCGATTTGCCGATTCCTGAATTTCCTTCAATGTTTATATTTATCGATCTGTTGCAGTTACGTTTAATGACAAACCTTATCACGCGAGGTGATGGAAAATTCATACGGTTTCTAGAGGAAACAGCACAAGGGAATCGAAAGAAGATTGAATAACATCGCATCTTTCGATGAAGAGAATGTATGCGGTTACTGGCGATTGCGTAAACGCGTCACAATTGACGAACGTCCATTCATCATTTCTCACATATTGGACGAAGAAGAGAGTTACTTATTGACAGGTAATTATGGGAATGTCAATCGTTATATTTCTACGAAAAAAATGTTGAAGCGTTCAAGGTGATGCACGTGAACGGTTCAATTACTTAACGTATAGGTATATGTATGTAATAATAAGTCACTTTGATTACGCAAGAGGAGAAAATCCTCGTCTCTCAAATGTCAATCTTATACAAGTGTCATTCTTTCGATGGCACTTTAAAGATTGAGAAGACATTTCTCTTTTTGCCATGTTAGTATCGGCAATATACATTCATAAAAGGAAACTTGTTGAAAGATCTCTTAGAAAACTAAAACACTATGGCCCGTATTCTGTACCTTCTTTTATTGATAAAAGTGTCTCTAAGAGAGGCTTAGAAGTCACCTGATTGGCTGAGAAGCCACATTTAAGGCACTTTTATCGATAAAAGAAGGTACAGAATACGGGCCTATGTGTGTTTTCACCACGTTAATGTATCAGCTTTGTCTAAATGGCAGACTCGCGAAGTCGTTCTTTTTTAAATTTCTGATCCGTAAAATCCTAGCAATTAGCTATAATAATCGTTTTCAATATTTTGCTTCAGCTATCGTCAGATATTGGCATCGCGCCGAGCTTCACAAAACTTGGAAACCCGGCCAGGGGCTGCAACTTTTACAATTTGAGATCCGGACAATAATTGTTGCTTAAAAACCGATCATTTGCGGATACCTGCGAATTTCTGCTGTCTGCCCCGACTGCGAAGGACAGCCCCGAATTTTCAGAAACAACTCCGAGAAACCATTTCGCAAGAACCATGCGGGAAAGATTCGTCAGAAGGTAAGTATTATCTTCTTACGCAAAAAATATAAATACATCACATAACACTAAATTTATCTTAATTTGCTGCACATTCGAAATTGTTATAAACTAAAGTATCAGCGATAACTTTGATCTTATTCTAGACCAAAATTTTAAACAAAAATTAATTTATTGTAGAAAGTATATCTTACATTACGAAGACAATATCTTAGGCCGGTATTCTCATAGTCGACTCTTATATTTAAGATCATCTTAAGTACAATCTTAAGATGTCATAAACCAATCACAGAACCGTATTAGCGTCTTAAGACGTTACTTAAGACAGTCTTAAAATAAGAACGGACTATGAATACCGGCCTTACAATAATTAATAAATAACCGTAAAATATATTGTACAATAAAAATTATCACGAAAGAGAAATTGCAAAGAGTTACCTATTTATCTAAAACATTACATACACTGATCGTATCGGCATTAATTGTATTAAAAGCAACAAAGCAACTATACTCATTTAAAAAATAATCGACAGCGCGCGATTGATAATCAGGCAAATAATAATAGGCTAACTGTATCTCGGAGAGAAAGGAAGAGCATTTGACAAGATGGGAAGCGAGCTGAAGCTTAGGCGGTAACGCGTTACACGAAGTAAATAAATCACAATAATTACGCGTACTATCGATTCTGTGGATGCATTCGAGAACGAAATTGCCGTTAGAATCAATCTCGCTGGCGCATTAACTTTAAGATCGTGTCGTGATAAATGACCTAAAACAGAACTCGGCGAGCGGTTATCTTCGCGTATCGCCGTGAAGTCGATCGCCTTCGGTATTATCTGATCTTGGATTATAATGATTGCACCCATTGTATTTAATCGTTATGCGCGCGCGCGGTTCCGCGATCGAGCGTTATCTCGATCCTTTCGGTGAAACTGTGATTTCTTCCGGAAGACAATCAACGTGCGATGGTTTAACTTGATATTGTTATCGATGTAAACGCCTGTACGTCGAAAGGTCCAGAGCGCCTCGTAAAAATAAAAAAAAAGGCGACAAACAAGCATTGTTTCCGCGAAGGTACGTGAGCAATTAGATGATGCCATCGCACATCGATGTATTTTTTTTATAATTTATGAGATACCAGCTCGGCGCGTGCAACGGAATTTTCCTCTCTATGATAGGAAAAGTGATCCTATACTCAAAATATTCTTTTTTTCAAGCGAGATGTTTCATCTTCAGTTTGAACAAAGTCGCAAAATTATTTTTCAGAACCATGTGATTCATTTAGTAAACTTGTTTTACACAAATAGTATGTAGAGCGTATAACTTTGGAAGTTGCGAAAGGCCGTGCTTTCTTACTAAATCTTGGGAGAGCAAACGTCAGCGTTACAACTAAACCGCTACGCTAAGCAACCATTATTATTTGCAATAATGACAGACGTCCGCGCTTCTGCGGTCTGCCATTCCGGTCAGTCCAGTTTCTACTACATGCTTATGCCCCTTTCGCACAACTATCGATTACAAAGTATCAGGGCTCGCCGAGCTGTGTTTAAGGAAATGAAAGAACGTACGGCTCAATGGTGACCGCGTTCTGGTCCACACCCGTGTGCGATCCGTTCATGTCGCGTCGGTTGCGATCGTGTGCGCCGCTACCGCTCGTGTATGCGCCGTAATTTCTGTGGTCGTAAAAAAAAAAAGAGTTTAAGAAAGCGACACATATAAGCCGCCCTACAGCTGAATCTAATTCATATCTCGTGCGTTGCGTTAACATCGCCGGTACCTCCTTATCCGCCATGTTACTCTTGCGGAATAGCGGTTCTTCCGCCGTCGCGAACGATTGCCGCTCCGTATTTTCTGGAATTGGAAATTACATTGATACCGCTACACCGCGTCATAAGAAATAACGCTTCTTCGAGATATGGGTTTCCTATCGCGAGACTCTCCTTTTTTCAGATAAATACGCTTCTCCTATAAAAAGATATCGCTATGTTATTCGATGGCGAGCGAAATCCTGTAAAATTTAGAGACTTCTCTTTTACGATATAGTCCGGTTCACTTTTCATCTAAGTGCTTAGGGGCCTTTCTCCAAAGTATCAACTGCGAAGCATCAAAGAGCTCGCGGAGGCATATTTATGGAAATAAAAAGAAAAAGAAGAGAGAGAAAAAGAGAGAGAGAGAGAGATACGCGCGAGACTCGATGCTGGCCGCGTTGGTATCCACGCCCGTGTGCACGCGCTCGTCTCTCCATCATAGCGCGCTTGTACATGCACATGCAGGACATGTATACGGAAATACAGTACCCGTTCTCTCTCTCTCTCTCTCTCTCTCTCTCTCTCTCTCTCTCTCTCTCTCTCTCTCTCTCGGTGTTGTACGTTCTTGCCCGCCGCGGAAAACATAATGATGGCGAGCGAGCGAAGCTGCGAGCGAGCGTTCGTTCGTTCGTTCGTCTGGGACTCGTGCTGGAAACCGGCGATAAGGAGGGAGTGTCTACTGCCGCCATAATGATAGCCCTGAGCGCCTCTCCGACTCCGCTGCACCGCTCCGCGCCGCTCTCCACCGCGGCGGCAATGCAATGCACATGCACCGAGCGCGGAGCCGCGCCGCGTCGCGCCGTTGTGCTGCACGGCAATGTGCGTTCGTGCACGCGCTCGTGCAGGCACTTTATATGTCGCATCGCGGGTATGTAGGCGGCATTCCCGAAGCTCCAGATACCCTTGCTCCCTTTGGCTCTCTACGCGCGCGTCTCGTACATAGCGGCAATTCGGCTGACAATTCGGAGAGAGAACGCATGGATGATATCGGCATGAGTTTGTACCTTTGTTCTCGAGGACGCACACACTGAAGGCGCAGGAACGATGCTCCTTCGGAGAAAAGATGCTCCTCGATTCATTGACCTCGATTCGCGAAGGGAATAACGAATGTTGGCGGATTATGCTGATTACTGCTTTTAAAGGGGTATCTGAACGCGTGGGAGGCGACCGATTCGATGTACGTCGACGTAGGTTTAGATGAAATTTAAGTTTATTGCTTATGTAACGTTGCCGACGGGCGAGGATAATGTTTATGGGATAGGGGTAGGCAATAAAAAATTCATCCAGTCGCGTGAGTTCCCTGACATCAGCCTACTACGTACACCTCTAGGGTGGCCTTAGGGACGACACGTAGTTACTTATTGATGATGTGAATTAATTTTTAAACGACCACTCGTGCGTTGCACATGATTCGCGTACAGCTAGAGCCACGTAGGAAAAGTTTCACGCTTAATTATTACAAAAAAGAAAACATTGATTATTATTATAGTGCTGTCCCGCCGCGCATAAGAGATCTACATCCGGTTATATCGGTATATCGTCATCGCAAGCCTGACGTTAAGGGAGGATCGCGAAAGGGATGTGTTTGAGGGATTTCTGTTTTTAATATCCATTGCGTTAGAAAAATATAATTCATCCAGAAAATATTTATATGTATATATCAGCTGAACTATTTCAAATCGAATAAATCGATCTTACGCCCATCTCGACATTACGATATTAATATTTTGACCCCGAGCGGTTAACACGGTGAACATTATCAGCCGAAAAATCGCGCCGCAGAACTCCCTGGTAATTCGCGCTCAACCCCGATCTCGTGCGATACTCGAGTCCCCGATCGAAGGGCACCACACCCTTGGCCGGTTCCGCGACGTAGCTGCGAGGGTTACATCGGGTACATAAACGGGAACGGTGTACGTGGTCCCCACCATTGGTCGGGCCGGTTCAGATTCATTAGCACGCGAACGGCGATTGGCCGGCCGTGAGGCGCTCGTCTTTTTGCTTTCCGCGCGCGTAATGACGTGCTGCGCGTCTCAGCCTATATGCAACCGAGCGATCGTGCATGGCAGATAGGTTCTGCCCGCGTCTGCTGCATGTGCATCGCCCACCGCGCGCATATGTATATAGGAAGCAGCCCGCCGAAGGTGGAAGATATCTCGGGGGGTGTGGAGTTCGCATCGCAAATGGGCCTCCACCACGCAGCTCTGCCTCGAGCAAGCTCGAAGGGATATCTACGCCCTTTCTCCCCCTCCGTTCACCCCCCTCGGCCAGGGACGATTCTTCGAGGGCGGCTAAATAGTTCGATCGGGATTTTCGCTCCTTGCATGAGGCTATAATCGTAGAAAAGATAGGGTCGCCGTCGGAATATTGCAATTTTCGCGATAGGGGAGGACCTCGGGATTTTCGCGTCGGTTTTATTTCCAACCCTCTTTTGTCATTAGTACTCTTTAGCGAAGTTAAACGCGAAGAGAATTTAATTCTGCCAATTCTGGAATCTTAATTATGAAGACGAATATTCTATATCTTCTAGAAAAAAAAAAAAGTTTTCCATTACTTAAAAGTAATTTTTTATCAGAATATGCACATAATAAAGATGCATAAGAAATAAGATAAAATATTTTTTCAAAGAACAGTAATTTTCTTATTTTTCGTGAGAATTTTTTCCGCGTTGTTATGTAATAATAAAGATGGGAATAAATTCACTTTTTGTCATTCGCTTTTTCGCTCGTAGGCCATTACATGCGTAATCAAGCGCCAGATACGGTAACGTATATTCGAGCACTCGTGAATGTATAAGAAATTAGATACACGTGCATGCAAAAGAAGACACATTAAGGTGCAAATTTCTGTCCGCAAAGAAACACCCACTTAAACTTTAAGAAAGATATTTTTAATAAGGATTTATGTTAATACGAATAATTATGCGTAATATAGGTGTCTTAAGGCGAACACGTGTTCTTGATTTTATTTAATAGCCAATTTATACACGTTGCGATCAGACTGTTATCATGTATTAATAAGAATATTAATATTAAAACATTGATTTATTTTAAATACATATAACATAGCTTGCAGCGATGTGTAAATTCGATAGCATCTCTGCTTTACGCAAATCGACATATATCGTCGTGTACTCTTTGCTAATCGTCTGCATGATTATTTCCTCTTAACGTCGTAACAGGTTGTAAGAGCGTGACTCTCAAAATTGGTGCTTGAGGACCAATGCAGACATATCGCGACAGTGCACCCCTATGCACCCTCGAGAGGGTGCGGAGTTAGACGTAGAGTGGCCTCGTAGAGTTCTCGAAAGCGTCATTGAAAATTCTTATGTGCAACGCTTGCGAGAGCACCGGATTAATGCGCTGGAAACAATTGTTTCTTAATTATCCGGCGATGCTTCCTCACTGTGCGAGCACGATCCTCGGCTCGAGAGGTGTGAATGTCGGGGAATAATTAATCACGTGGGACATTATCGGTGTTGACGGTCTAACTGCCGCTGTTGCGTTCGTTTAATGATACCAGTGATGATAGCCACGAGGCATAATTAATAATTGCCGTCCATGGACATTGTATTTCTATTCAAATACGATAGAACGTGGACAAGTTTTTCAAGCAATCTAATCAAACTTCTTTTAATATCTCTTTTTCTTGCAGAGATATTTTATTGATAATGAAAAATTATCAATTTAAAAAAAATCTCCTTTCATGGATTAAATTTTATACGAAATTGAATTCTCTGTACGCATATTGATACATTTTTTAAAAACCTTTGTTTTTTAAATAGTATCGAAATATACATCGCACGTGCGAACGTTTATGTCGAGTGAAATTTTGGTCGTCGGAAGCGAATCTGGGAATGTACTATTTCGATGTTTCCGTTGCTATGTGGCCGTTGTGGAATTCTAAGTTCAACACGTGGAAGATTTTAATTTTACATTTTTCTCTCTTTCCGCAGTCGTGCGGCTTCAGATATTAAAAGGCGTGCGGCGCGATGTGTATCAAGTGCATCAAATAATACTCAGAGGCCATGTGTATCATCACTGTGTAAATTCACGAAGTCGGAGCTCAGTGGAGATTATATAAATACGAAAACACGTAATTACGAAGCACATGCAACATTGTTTTTAATCACTGCTTCCTCGTTCTTTGTTTCAGAATTTTTCCCAGTCAACTTTGACACGCGGGTTCTTTTGTACGCACCATTTATGTGCGAAGCTTAACTTTTTGCTCGACGCCGCGCCTAGTATTATCGCACTCTATATTTATACTTTTTATGTAGGAACAATTTACTCGTTTACTTCACGGAAATAACCAAAAGCAGTAAAATTTTCTTCAATCGCAACGTTTATATTTCATTCGACATTAAATCGATATAAATAAGACAAATGTTTTTACTCCATTCATAAATTTTTAATACAGGGCATTTTGTAAATAAAAAATGATAAAACCACTTATATTAAAATATAAATTATGACGATGTTATTAAGAGTCTTGAGAAATTTAGTAATTTGTTTGCAGAAGAATTAGAAATAAAAAATTGGCTGATCACGTTCTGATAAATATTATCATAATTTATTAATAAAGATCAATCTGAGAGTATAGGGAGCATTAAATTTCTAGCATTTACCTTAATAGTAGAAACATAAACATTCGAAATAAGGTAAGGCATAAACAAAAATATCCGCAATCAATTGAGATCAATAACGAGCCTGCCAACATTTGGAATTATTCTTCGATAGATGTAGATACAAAATGGCCATTCAAACGTGACTCCGCGTTAGCAGATATGGATCGCGCCCTCCCTGACGGTCGGAGGAATCCCTTTCGGGGGGGATGGCAAACGACCAGAGGACGGGGTTGGTGTTACCATGGCAACAACGATCCCTCAGTAGCCGAACCCTCCTACACCCTTCATTCAACTCTGCCACCCATATAATCCGCTCGAACTCAAAGACAGCCAGTGTACAATTTTCACGAGAGGATATATGCCTCCACGATATATCACAAGAAAAAGCGTAAATTTTAACGTGTGTCTGTCAAGAATTACACAAAAAATTAAATCAATGAAATTATACAGAGATATTAATATTACAAATAACGTTTCAATTACATCTAATCTTATTATAGTATTTTGAAATAATATTTTGTTATCTGGCGAAGTAATCAATTAATTCAAATATCAGAGTTTTAAATTCATGCTTGTGATATTTTTCGACAGTAATTAATGAACAGTAATAATTTTTCATACATTAATTAGTAAATTTATGTCATCTACAAAGAACGAGGATTAATTCCGATGAAATGTAATTGTTCTTGATAGAAGGATTAATCGGAAATGTCAGTAATTTTCTGTCGATATTATTGTGACTTTAATTCGCGGGGATTGTTTCGCACTAACATTTGAAAATGATTGCTACTTCGATAATGCTTAGAGATAACCAATGAGAGAGGCAACAAGACCTAAAATTACGCGCGTTAGCTCTCTCGACGGGTAGAGAATACAATTCGTGATGTAATTGTAAGTACAGATCGCGGATATATTTGCCGCGGCGGTTACGTACGTGATTGCAATTAAAGTTACTTCAATAATTGATAGCCCCGTGCGAGAACGCGTTGATCCGCAGAAAGCGACGCAGAAATCACTTCTAGGAATTTAACGTGTATAATCATTCCTCTACGTGATTGCGCAACATTGTTTCCATCTAATCTGTATTTCTCCCTCCCCTCTGAAAGAATTCTCATGGAAAAACTATTTCGCGGTCAATTTAAGAAAATAATACGAATACAAAGAACTTATATAAGTACGAAAAAGTATGTAGCTGCATTTTAACACCTGTTAATTGTGCGTTGAAGGTATTTTTTTCGTTGAAGAACGGAGTAAATTAGTAAATAGATCGTATAATTATCAGAAGTTATTACAGTATAATCCGATACTAACAGTATGATCGAGAATAATTGTTGATACTTTGTGCATATATTTCTCGCGAATATTTTACGCGAGAAATATTTAATCAATCAGGACGTAATATTTTATTCAATCAGCATCGTCGACCAAGCGATTAACTCTTTTCGCGCTGCAATTTGGATTCCCCTAATCTGCAAAGACGAGACGAGAAAGGTGACACGAACAAGGCGATATTCTCTCTCTCTCTTTCTTGCATCGGATTACCCTCGTCTCGATTCGGCAACCCCATCGATCGCGCATTCACTCCCGACTTCGACAGAACAGACATTGCGAGTTAGACGACGACTAGGTGGAACGTCTTCGCGACGTCTAATTACTCCGTAGAAGTTAAAAAGGGCACGACCAACGGACGGGCCCCTTTGTCGGATGCTTAACGAAGCGTCAAAAGGCTACCTCGAATAGTCCAAGTCTGACCCAAATAAATATTTATGAGATACCGCGGTTTGCCGACACCGCGTTCTCCTTCCGTTTACTAATTATTTTCCTCTTTTTATATTACGATATGCTTTCTCGCCCCGAAGAGATACGCACACATATGATGTTATACGTGGCGAAATACGTGGGCGAAAAATCTGAAAAAAGGCTCTTGTGGGAAGGGAGCAACGCGGCCGATCGCATATTGTAATATCGTCCGGCCGATTAACATAATATCTCTGCTCCTTTCGTATTCAAAACGGGCCACCGCCGCGGCTCGGATAATGGTACTCCCGATCCGTGTTTATACTAATGCTAGGTTTGCCGGGACGAGCTCTAAGATCATAATGAGGCTTCGATCGAATTAGGCACACAGAAGGGTGTCTCTCGTCGCGCTCCCTCCTGATTCCGCTCCTGACTCCGCCGACGCTCCGTCTTTTTGCCCCCCTTTACGTCGAATTCTTGTGGATAGGATGATATTTTTTTTACATAGTGCATCATTAGGAATGGGGAGAGGGAAGGGGGAGAGCGACCACGAGGACTCGTACTGTTTAGCGTCGTTTTATACCACGATCTTATTAAAAATGGTTCGACGAAACGATGGTCGCCTAGACTTAAATGCTGTTTTCTATTCGTTCTTTGTGATACTTCGTAGAATTCGGAGTCGATCGACGGGTTTCGTAAGTATAATTTAGTGCATATTGTGTGTGTGTATGTGTTAGAAAATTCAGTTGACAGCTAATACATGTTATAACATTTTAAAGTTTATGTAATAAATTGTAAGACGACTTTAACTGGTAAGAGATGGTATTCTATTTATCACTACGTATCAACCATGCGGATTGTGGTCTTCAACGAGTAATAAATTTACTAATAATGCTAAAGCATCTATAAGATTCTCCCCCCTCCCCCAACCCCCTCCCATCACGAAAACTGTTAAAGAATTTATTGCGAAAAATATTACCTCAGCCAGGATTTGAACTTGGACCTCCCTATACTCCGTGCGAGCGTCGTAGCCAGTTCGACCACCGAGGCATGTGATAATATTCATCGCAACAACCGATGATGTAAAGAAAACGTATTCTTTTCGTGTGACACCATTCTTCAGTCGAGATGTATAATAACTGGAAACTTTAATTTTCCTAAATTGCCAGTAAATAATTAACATTTAATAAATTGTAAGACGACTTTAACTGGCAAGAGATGGTATTCTATTTATCACTACGTATCAACCATGCGGATTTAGGAAAATTAATGTTTCTGGTTATTATACACCTCGACTGAAGAATAGTGTCACATGAAACGAATACGTTTTCTTAACATTATCGGTTGTTGCGATGAATATTATCACATGTCTCGGTGGTCGAATTGGCTACGACGCCCGCACTGAATATAGGGAGGTCCAGGTTCAAATCCTGGCTGAGGTAATATTTTTCGCAACAAATTCTTTAACAGTTTTTGTGATGGGAGGAGGTTGGGGGAGGGGGGAGAATCTTATAGATGCTTTAGCATTATTATTATTAAATTTATTACTCATTGAGGACCACAATCCGCATGGTTGATACATAGTGATAAATGGAATACCATATCTTGCCAGTTAAAGTCGTCTTACAATTTATTACATGTTAATTATTTAATGGCGATTTAGGAAAATTAAAGTTTCTACATTTTAAAGTCCATTAAATTCAAATAATCAACTGTATATAACATACATGTAATATTAAGAAGATTGATATATATTAACCTGTATGAAGTTAGCCCCCAATGTCGAAAAATCAAAATTTTCTTTTCGCAAACGTTTGTCCATCGTTTGCCCACGAATGCCCCGTTGGAATTTTTGTTTGCTCCCTCTAGTTCAAAAGTTATAAGCAATTCAATTTTGGGGGATCAGTGTGAAATTCCCCCCCCCCAAATTGAATTGCTTATAACTTTTGAACTAGAGGAGGCAAACAAAAATTCCAACGGGGCATTCGTGGGCAAATGATGGGCAAACGTTTGCGAAAAGAAAAATTTTGATTTTTTAATGTTGGGGGCCAGTGTGAAGTTGCCCCCCCCCAAAATTGAATTGCTTATAACTTTTAAACTAGAGGGGGGCGAACAAAAATTCCAACGGAGCATTCATGGTCAAACGATGGGCAAACGTTTGCAAAAAGAAAATTTTTGATTTTTCGACATTGGGAGGCTAACTTCACACAGGTTATAAGTCAATCTAAATATCAAAACTATTTTGAACTATATTAATAAACAAAAATTAATCTCAGATATAAAATATATTCATTTGTAGCGCCCTATTCCAATTTGATTTAATGCAAATTTTTTTAATGTTTATAATGCATTCACCAATTGATCGATGATTTCAGAGATGACGCGGTAGGAAAGTAACTCCTCGTTTGGGGAAAATCAACAGTTTTCCCGCGAAACGAGCTTAAAATCTCCCCCTCGTCGGCGGAGAAGTGCCATTAGCGCGGTGGTGACGGCGAACGGAGCTTTAGAAGCTCCCGGCTTTCCCGCGTCGCTCGTTATTCTCTCGTTGTCAATGACGTTCGTAATATTGCATCCATTTCGTCCACCGCCCCTCGTCGGGGTTGACTGAATCGCTGCCTTTTAATCCTAAGTGCGGAACAATGCCGTTGGAGTCTCGCGATGACAAATGCAAACTTCTCTTCGGATTCTCCGAAGCTCTCTCGTTAAATATCGTCGAAACAAAACATTTTATTTTTACATTATACTCGTTATCAATGTTAAAGTATGATGTAAGTTATTACATCCAAAAAATATGTTTATTTTTTAACTGATAATGGAGATCACTTAATGGAAATGGATAATGGAAATATACTTGTACTTTGTATCTTCTCCCAAACGCTTTTAAAAATTCAAGATTAATATAAATTGTATTTAGAGTACGTCTTTAATAAATATCATATAATTCATTTTACATCTTTAAAAATATATCCTCTTAATTTATATCTATCTTATATTCTTTTTTCTTTAGTCTAGATTTTTGGCTTTATTAGGCACTACGCCACATTCATAGAATGTTCGTCTTAATCTATTTATTATAATTTATTAACACCTGAAGAGGACCACAACCAATGGTCGAAACGTAGTGAATTTTTAAATAAATTTTGGCCAGTTGTGTCGATTACATCAAATATATTTTCTTGTTAATTATTCACTGGCGAAGAAAAGTTTTATTGCTTGTTTTTATATCTCTCTAGTTCATAATATATCAATTCAAAAAATAAATAATACTTATATCTAGATATACAGCAAGACGTTGCACTGCACACTAAACCCACACTAATGCTAGTTTCACGTATTGCGCCATCCTTTTTATTCGTGGGAAATGGCACGATAACCACACATCAGTGCAAACCACGATGATGCGTTCGGCGAAATCGGCGCGGCTTTCTTCAACATACGCGCGAGCAAAAACGCGAGTGCGGTAATAGCGCCGCGAGCGTTGCACCGCTATCTCGAATAGCGCGCGCAGGGTGCAACATCGGCGTTCCGGCAGTTTATATCGTACGGCATAAAATGCGCCGCGATCCGGCCCACGGAATTTCGGGATTAATGCGTTTTTAATAGTGACATAACTGCGGCCGCTCGTTCGCCAGCGCTTTTTTCCCCCGACGTGCGCTTCACGGAAAGCCCGAAACTGCGTGCGGCAGCGATGGAGTGGATTTTTAACGACGCCCGGAAAGGGAGGCAGAACAGGGGAGATGCAGAAAATCGCGTGCATACGTTACAGGCATGGGAATGCTTCACTTTCTTCCGGACCGCCACGAAGTGCACGAATGCAGGAGAGCACAGGGCACGCATCGTTACGCTGCTGACCGCCGCCGATTTGGCAGCCGAGAGAAATCTTGATGCGTCGATGATTGCACATCCGTCACAGAAGCATTCCTGGTTAAGCGCTTCGCGAAAGTGTCCCTCTTCGCGTATTTTCTGTTTCTCTGTTGCATGATTTTTAATTTTAACCAATATAAAAGCGCATACTATTTCTTCTTTTAGTGGCAGCATAAGATAATCAAAGGTATATATATTTCATGATTAGGTCAATAATATACGGAAAAAAAGATGTATCAACAGCATTAAGTCTAATTGGAAATAATTTTGTTAATTCAATAACATTATTAATAAAACAAATACGTATGAATTTATTTTATTAACATTTTTGTTGAATTAACAATATTATTTCCAATTAGACTTAATTTTGTTGATACAACATCACTTTTTTCCTGTGTATTTTCTTGATTACATTATTATCTGCGAAATTGTATAAATTATATAAAATTATGCAATTATATGTATAATTGAAACAAAAGTTTTTGGATTTATAACGAAGCAAGGATATTACTTTACAGCCGAAAAATGAGTCTTGTTACACAACACTATTTCGCGCGAGCCTCCTTGTTTGCCGCCATTTTGGGATGGAGCTAAAGGTGCTTCGTTGCACGACTCCCTCTCCGTTTTCTCTTATTCGTTTTTTCGCGGATCGCTTCGTCGTCCTAATCATTGTTATTACGGGAGGTCGCCCCGTTCGTACACGCGCTTTCTCTCCCTCGTTCACATCCCCATGCATCCCCCGTTCGCGCGGTCTCCTCCACCCTCGGCGATAGATTTCGGTCAAGCCAATTACATTTTTTCCCTGATCGTGGAAAGAATAAAACTATGATACTCTCGGCCGATATCACGCCGCTCCCCACCTGCCCCGAACATCGGCCGAGCTCAGAAACCCCCAAAAACGATCCTGCAAAATTCGTAGGCGCGACAGACGCGCCTAATGCCAATAATCATGGCGGCGGACCATCATCTCGTGATCTTCGTAGTATCGTATTCTAATTTCCACACATAATTCCTGAACCTTTACAGGAATACGTGAAAAAATATCGACGCCGAGTTTCTGCCTTAATTAATACGCGCTTCTTAACATAATCTCCCGTTGAAGATAGTAATTTATCAAAGTTATATGAACATAAAAGAACCGTACAAAAATCTTATAAAATCCATTAATGTCTTCGGAGAATGACTTGGAACAATAGCGACAGATATACAAGATATATAACGTAACTCGAATTGTACTCTCAAATCCCATGAAGTGAAAGGTCGAGTTAACACGCGTTCTTGTTAAGAGGCCATCGTGCGAGACCATTATCGAAAAAAATCTAGGTAGCCATAGCGTATTATCAGGATACCACTGGGGCAATCAGGAATCACGAAGTCGTCGTGCTTCACACGCGAATCTTGTTACTCTCCGATTACGGGGCCTAACGAGTGCGTCACGGCGTCCTCTTACGATCCCGAAGACAGCTGGTCGGCCGAGGAGGCAGAGAGGGCCTCGTCGTCAATTTTCTGCCCGACAGATCTGCGAATCCGCGTCGCCGATCCGCTCCCCTCGATCTAAGGCCCTCCACCCGCACCCGCCAACCTCGCCGGCTCTCCTTCCGATGCGTTCTCCATCCTCGTAGTGTCTCCCTCGCTCCTCCGAGAGCCCAGTAATTGATATTATTATGGGCCAGAGAGGCCCTCCCATTACGTTATAAATGTTACACGGGTCGATTACCGCTCTTTGTTCCGGACATGCTTACATTGTCCGCGAACAATGCTGGGCCCTCTTCCTCCGCCACCTCCTGTTCCCTGGACCCGGCGCATCGTACGCGAAGGAAGAGGAGAGAGCGGAGAAGAGCTAACCCCACGATTTAACCTAAGAGATACCATGATATCGGTATCGCGTTCTTTTCTCAGCGCGATAGTAGTGGCGTCCCCCTCTGATCATCCTCGATGAATTCGATATTTATTGGGTTCATTTGTACTTGTCAGTAAAAGTCAGCATAGGCTACCCTCGTTAGGTAGAGAGTACGAATAAAAATGTTAAACAATTAAATAAAGAAATTACGGGAGCACGAAATAAAAATTCTTTTGTAAACACTTGTAAATACAAGACGAGTAGGTGATCTCAGGCTGAACGAGATGTATTTAAATTACTAATTGTAAATAAAATATGAATGGAACTGTGCTCTGTGAATGCCAACATGAATTTTTCAAGATGCGCTGTGATGTACGCGGTTATAATCGCGTTATGCTCCGAATGCGTTGGTCACGACCGACTCAACCTGCACTTTCAATCACGATGGTATATGCGACGTAGCGTAAACAGCCTGTATATTTCGAACTAGCTAGGGATACAAGCTACTGGATAGCTATTTTAGAAGTTAACATCACGAATGCAATATAAATACAAATTGACCATGAGATATCGGATTACAAAATTAAATGAAAATGAAGCTATATTCAATACCTCATTTAATTATCTCAAAAAATTTAAGCCATCTCGATAACGTTATATTAAATTATTAAAATTATATCTTTTAAATTATATTATTATCGAATTATATAAATTATATTATTATGTTACGGTGTTTGTTTAGCGTGTCATTTCCGCAAAATGGAGTCCCGAAAATATTCTCCACGCAGCCACGTGTGTGGGGAACAATTGCAGGTGCGATTTGGGCCGTAGCCAAACAAGCAGATGCTCGCAAAAGGAGCATACGAATCGCAACAATGCCGTGGCAAGGCCGAAAACACGCTGCAAAGGGCCCGAACCCCTTCGATTTTTAATTTGATCCCTCTTCGGGCAGCGCGTTTTGTTTAATGGCGAAGGCGGTAACCGCGCACGGACCCGCCAACCAATGGCAGACCGGCTGGAAATCATACACGAGATCGCCGGCCGCGCAGCGGCCTCCGAGAGTGGAGGTGAGGTACGGTTAGACGAGGTTTATGCTCGCTCCCCGCGTCTCCTTAACATTCGACGGGCCTCTCCCGGCACGGCATTGCTCTCGCAAGAGGTGGGGCTCCCTCTCTTCGATCGGTGTTAGGCTATTTCTTCTCCTTCTTCCACCATCTTCTTTTCCTCTTCCTCCTCCTTCTCCTCCTTCTTCGCATTTTCTTTCTCTTTTTCTTTTCGCAACTGAATGTCTTTGGTGTCTTCGTTATTCTTGCATTCGCCGAAATTTGCATTTGGAACCTTTTGTACCGGATGGGAAATGTACATAAAGTGAGAGAATTATATTTTTGTAAAAACATTAAGCAATAAGACCAGAAGATAAGAAACAAAAAAATTGTTAAAAATATGTAGTCGCATACGGCAGAAAAAAAGATTTTTAATGAACAATAGCGACATCGTTAAAATATAAAGTCATTACTGTGTCGAAGGATAAAAATCTTGGTATTGTATAAGGTCTTTCCACTTGCGAGACATTGTATTAGAGAAATCATAGATTTTGACGATACCTTTGCTAGCTGTCATTATTAATTAAAAATTATTTGCAGACAATAGATGGGTGTTGCTGATGAGTTTTTCGGCCTTCGAGAGAATCTTCCACTTCTCGGCGTACCCCGCAATTTTCCCGCAAGAAATTACAAAACTCTTTTGTTCGATATCGTCGGAAGAAGAGGAATGGCAGACTAAGACGATAATTAAAATGCCGCGACAACATCGGCGTCCGATAAACCGATCGTTACACCGCCGCTCGGTAACGTAAAATTTAAATGGCCAATTAGCAGAAGCCAGCAAAGCTTCCTTCCTTTCGTTAATCCGTTCAGGCAGCAATTTGCAACGCGACTATAGGATAACCGCGGCGGACGTGTGCAATGAAAAAGGGGTTTCTCTGCGAGGGTGGCGTACGATCACCCTCTAGACGCGGAGTCGAGTAGAGCGGCTTCGCACACCGACACTCCGGCAAATCACACGCTTCGGTCAGAAGTAATTTCTGATGTGGTGAACTGCCACACTTACATCGGCAGTCATTACACTTGATGCGCATTCTAGATGCACTTCAAATCCAAATACACTTGGCACTAAACGATCTTTCGCTAAGATGTCTAATAATAATCCTCATACGTTAGTTTCTACTTGGTACTGCACATGAGAGAGAGAGAAAGAGAGTTTTTTACTGCACGATTCAACGATTTAGGTCCTTGATACGAATCCATTGTCGTGCAATTTGTTAATATTTTGTTCGCTATAAACGAAAAAAAAGTAGTGTGAGTCTACCGGATTCTCTTTAATTGAAGAGAATCATACGCGCACTGCAGCTTGTTGATTTTAACTCGACTTATATACGGAAAAAAATGATATTGTATCAACAGCATTAAGTCTAATTGAAAATAATCTTGTTAATTCAATAACAATTTTAATAAAATAAGATTATACGTATTTGTTTCATTAATAATGTTATTGAATTAACAAATTATTTTCAATCAGACTTAATGCTGTTGATACATTATTTTTTTCTGTGTATCAGAGATTTTTTACTAAAAAGTCCAGTATGACTTTGGATAGAAGATTTGCGTAATATAAACAGAGAAATCAACGCCAGATTTTTGTTACAGATAGCACGATTCGCAATAATCACGTGACAATGCGTTGCTTGCGTGCTTCATGCTCGCGGTTCGATCAAGTCGCAATTTTCGCCCGGCCTATCATCGGCGAGTTTAATCGTAAATTGTACACGAGGATAAAATGGTGTCTTTATCAGCTCTTCGCTGTCATCTTGATTTGGCGATTTATCGCTTCCGCGTAATTGCGAAATCGTCCCGAGTATCGCAGCGAATGGCATTATCGGACCCGCAGTCTTGCAACTCTTCCCTTTCCCCTATGAAGAAAGATCCAATTGCAAATTAAATGCAGGAAGTACTGTCAGCGTTCACTATCGGGACATACAATTATTGTGAATTAAGGATCGATCCGTGTAATTACTAAATTAGGGGACGTTAATTCATTGCGCGTTTATTCATTAACGCGGAGCCGGCTAATTCTACAGACAATTTGTTTAATTATTAAAGTGCAACCTTCGCGTGACGTCCTATCGCTAAAACATTCTAACCGCGATTCCGATCAGGGGGAATAAACTAGCGCGTTTATCAGCGGCCATTATAAATCTAAAAAAAAGCGATGCCATACATTGTAAGGACACGCACGCGGTCAGGTCGATCCTCGCTGGTTTCACTTACTTCTCCGCGGAATCTTTTTTTTTGGGGAAGCTAACACACGCGCATGCAAGGTTTCTTGGTAAATGCTAAAACGCCGTGCGAGCGGGCACTGAAAATTAGCATCGCCGCCATTGATGCGCCTGCTGCCCCTTTGTCGATTCTTGCACGTATTGATCGATGCCACCGTAATTTTCGTATCGCGTGCCATATCACCTGCCACCTTTCCTTTCCAGTGCAAACCATATCGGCTCGGACGTTTTCCCTCAAAGTCGCATTTTCTTTTTACCGCGCGGCCAGCACGAGAGCCTCCGAGCGCGCGCGCTCACTCTCGAGCGCGTTGCGCGTACGTTAATTTTCTCCCGTAGACGTAAGAGAGTTTTTTTTTTCGCGACCACTAATTCTGCGACGTAGGATCTGATTAATCGCCTCGGAGATAAAGAAATGTGCAATTACTGAGCGAAATTGCGCATGGCCGCAGCTTAATTACCGCATTGAATGCGCAAGAGAGGAGATATTAGGACGGTATATATAAGTAATGATAAGTTTCTTTTTCTTAAGTACACGAACTCGCTTAAAGAAATATACAATTATATCAGATTTATAAATGATACATTCTTAACTTTAATATTGCAATTACTCACTACATTTAAATAGATTGCAATTAATTTCATAGCTTCTAAATTCCTGGAAGTAATATGCGTATTATAATTTGAAAGCAAATCTGAACTCCCAGTTATGTAACTTTACTCAAGTATCCTCCTTATGAGATTCCCTTCGCTTGTATCTTTTTCCACCCTCTGCGTGTTTCATGTTCGCTCTTATTGGCATCGGATCTGCACAGTCCCAGCATCGTAATCACGTTTCCGTGTTTTTTTCATGTTGCAGGTGCAGCACGAGGACAGAAAAAAGTAAAGAACGAGAACCTTGAACCAATCGTAAATGGCGCGGAGTGAAAGCGATCGGTCACCGCGTTTTTCCCAGAAGAGCGCGAGCCACGAAATTATCGGCTTGTAAATCGAACCGAAGGATCTCGTTCCTTTTGCGGCAAATAAGCGGCCGTCCGGTAATCCAGTAGCAAATCGAACTCACGAAACGTCGAAAGTGAGGAACGCAATCCCCAATTATCAAACCGTTCGACTAGACAAGTACCTGCGCTAAACACTGTTCATCGTTTACTTTACAATCAAAATTGTATGTTAATTCCTTCAAGGTAATATTTTGTCGACTTCGTGCGTGTATATATACTACTCGACGTAAAATATAACTTATTAATATAATTTTTGCGATCTGTAAAAAATTATTAAATATTTTTGCTAAATAAAAATACATGTTAACATATCTTGAAGTACGTGTAAGATCTTTTGTAACATTTTATTCAAAGAAATCCTTCCATTTCGTTGTAAATTATCTAGATAGAGGCAAGTAGACTTTGCATTCATATGGGATACTTTGAAAAGAGATTGTAGACGACACGTCACACCTCCATTCGAGAGACGAGACGAGATAGTACGGCGACACTTCGCGGACAATACTCCGTGACTCGCACGATTATACGCGAGCACAGCTTAATCACCGTAATAGAGCGTCCATAATGGCTGATACGATCTGTATTTGCTCGTTAGATTCGAGCTATGCTCTTCCACGCGTGCGAAAGAGCGCTATCCGTCTCGCCTACGCGTATACAAATGGCAATTACACTGGGGAGTAATCTTGCGTATAAATTTTTGCGTAATGACATACCGTGATAGTGATGTGACATGAATTAAACGTTACAATTAATGGAAGTATATATTTGCATTTTTTATGTTCGACTTCTTTCGATCTCTCTACGCGTACTGTGATAATGTATTGTACTAAATAGGTACCACTTTCTTCATAAATCTATCACAACATGGTTCTTCCGTCATTTAATTAAGAAAAATAATTCTTCAACGTTTTTTTGATGGTGTCTGGTAAGAAAAGAAAATTGAAGTTAATGCTTGTTTCTAACTTGTACTTTCGATTACGTTTTAAGATACTGACTAATCTCTCTTTGATAAATAAATCGGGAAACAGGATAAAGCACGACACGTTACATCAGATAAATTACGAAATCGCTGCGAGAAGCCGAAGGCGTAATACGAGCGTAGGATTTGATTCCGAGGCGTCTGAATTCCGCGGGCACGTTGTCGTTTAATTGAGTCATCGTGTCATTAATCCTGTAATAATCGTGCGTCGCAAGTAATTCACCCGGCCCCGATGGTGGTGGATCAAAGTCGCGGGACGGACAACGCAGGAAGATCGTACGTAGATCGATGTCCAATTAGGTCCAATTACACGCATGGATAATCGGTTACGGTCGGTGAAAGACGGTTTATCCCTCGAAGCAAAGCAGTACATCTACGGGCGACAGGTTTTGCAAGATAGCTTGCATCGATGAGACAAAGAGGGGACAATCCTTCGATGAAAGGAGGCGTCGGTCCGAAGGCTCTTGTGAAATCTACGGCCATGTTTTGTCGGTAAAATAATTAGTGACTAAATGATCAATGTGGGCGTATAGATTGGAGAAATGTGTGTTAAATTATACGGAAATTAAAATTCCTTTTCAAGGTATATATATATATATATATAATTTATAGATTATAAATTAAAGTAAATTTTTGCCTTGGGAGGCAAACGTTCAAAGTAAAGCGTGTTATTTGAAATTAAAAATAATCCCCATTAATAAATTATTATCCACGTATATGTCTGCAGATTTTCATATTTCGAATATTGCATTTATATCTTGCCTTCAAAAGTCACAGGCTTTGCTTTGATTTTCCGCTTCGGATTGATCGCTTCGCTGGAATTCACGAAACAGCTTATACGCCAGCATCTGTCTGATTTAACCAAGTTCTCTCTCATTGGAATCCCAGCGATCGCGAGACTTCGCAGAGCACGAGCGGCCGGAACATCGCGTGCTTCCGAAATATTCCGGGAATATGCTAATTACCAGTTAGTCAGTTTCTTGTGGCACTGCGACTGTTTCTACAACCGGCGATGCTCTCTTTAGCCGTCGTCCGTTCTCGTTCCTTCGGTCTCGTCATAGCTTCCCGCGATATTGCCGCTCTTTGTTCGCCGCAATACCCGCCGGCTGCGCTTCGTTAAGCATGCGATGGATCGCTCCTCCGTCGTTACCTCTGACTTTTGTTCTGCGGCGACATTGTTTATCGAACGACTGGTCGCGTTCGTGTCTTACTGGATACTAGCGAGCGGGCGACAGTGCTGATTGTTTTAATGCCAAGACTACATTCCGCAGAAAGTTATGCAATGTTTTAAATATATGTTTTCAAAACTATCACATTTTTAAAATAACTTTGTTTATGTACTTATTACAGAGGATTCTATAAAAACTACGATAAAATAAAAAAATTTTTATCGAAAACTATATTTTTATTATGTATATAAGTTTTACACACGCATAGATTGCGTTTTATATTAATTTTTCTAGATTATTTATGTCATTTTCTTTATAATATTTAGATTTTTGTAGTTTTAATTTATAGTAGCAAGAATGAAAACGTTTAGCATTGTTTTCTACCCCGGTGTGAGGTCGGTGAACTTACTGTCATGAAAAATGAGTAAACAGCCACAGGACAAATTCGACGGATAATGTCACACTAACGATGAGGTAGTCCGAGGAAACGCGAACCTTGTCGAGACCCGCGGCTCCGCTCGGCTTCATTCAACGGATTTAATGATTATTACCGCGGCGATGATTGCGCCATAAAACAACATATTGCTGTACCTGGAACTCCGCGGCGATGGAACTTCAGCTAGCTCGTATAACCCCTGGGCGATAATAGAGCTGCCCCGGTTTCCGGATATTCTGTCGACTACTTGTAGAGCATGAAGCACACGTATTCGTAACGATTCTACGCCGCTAACGCGAATCGAAACGTGAATCCGTTATAGCGCGATATGTAGTGCTAGACCATTAGTCGTCGAACTCACTCGTCATAGGTGCTGCAAACGGTCGCCATAGTTCCAGGGAGTCCTCGACACTTTGCCAACGGCGTGTCTTGCTCCTTTGTTCTACGTACCGCGGCCGTGCACATTCTCTCTTCACTCCCATTAATTAACTCCACGGCGTACACGGCCGCTCTCCTGTTTTGAGAATGAGGAGCGCGTCCCTTGCGCTGTATCGCCACTCTACAACATCCGTTCTGCATTAATTGAATACGCTTGCATTTACACGCGATATCCTACTCGCGGCCTCTGCTTACGCGTGGCTAAAATCCATTTTTCTGAAAAATTTTAGATTTATTCAATCTTTCCAACGGCGGCAGAATTTGCCGTATTTGCGTGCCACGCGGAAATATGAAGGGCTGAATAACGAAACGTGCTGATGGATCCAATGTATAGTGTATGAATTAAATTACTTTTCATGTTAAATATCTTGCAATGTTAGTAGTGTTTGTAAGTGTCGAAAAAATTCTTTATTGTTGAATTCAGTCTTTAAAAGCTTAAAGATCTGCTAAATTATTTAAATATTCAAAGTGGAAGATTTATATTAAATAAAAATCTTTAAATAATAATAAGATTAGGACCGACATTTGGCCTATTCTCATTTATATTTACAAATCTTTAGAATTAGATAATTCAAACAGGATTATCTTAAACAATGTGACAGTTTTGAAATATATTTTAAATATCGCCTAACTTTCTGCAGAATGTAGTTTCTTCTTTTATGTTAATAAAAAACCATCCATCTGGTTTGTAAAGACTCGCAAGTTAATCGCGAAACGATTAGTCGTTTATAAAGCGCCAATAGTCACGCTTACAGATTTTTTCCGTCTTCCGGTGACGCCGAAGGAAAATAAGATTGGGGAAAAAGTCGGCGAGGCGAGGGAAGCGAGAAGACCGGTTGAAAAAGTTTGTGATCCGCGATGAAGACGACGCGGCGGTTAGTTAGTCGGTTATGGTGGGCATAATTGCGGTTTACTGTCTCAATAAATATATACGACACGCACCGCTCTCAGATCAAGGTGAATAGCGAGGCCTTCCAAGGATTTGAAATCAAGCAGGGCGTATACGCGCCCAGCGGGAGTATTTTATGGTCGCTGCTTAATATGGTTTATAGTGTTTTGTCCTGCTTACGTCGGCTTGCCGCGGAACCGGAAGACTCCTAATGATCCGGCCGTTGCGGATGATCCCTGAGGAAGACGCCGAGAGCTCAAGCATGACGTAGCACCAACAAGAGCTCGTTATCTGGCCGCTCGTAGTTCGAAACATATCTGCCGAAAGATATGTAGGACACTCCACCGCGCTTCTTCCACCATAAATTGATCACAATGGCTACCTGGTTGGGTTGTCAAGGTTAAGTTACCGATAGCCCGGTTATTAACTAAATGACCATAAGTGTTCTAGTTTCCTAATCTACTGCGTACATTCGATATGTGTACGCGTACAATATATCTTATCACCATACACAATTACTAGTCCGCCTCTATCACCATAATTGCGACCGCAACATTGTTAGACGTCATGCCCACCGTCATGGTTGATACCAAAATTATCGATAACTCTACATGAACCATTTAATGCAACGAGTGCATACTTCGTGAATAGTTTAGAAGGTTTCATCGATATACTGTGTAGATATCTCGATGATTCGTAATTCCTAAACTGTAGATCCTAAATTAGGACTATTACTTTTAACAACGTCGAAAATTTGAAGCTTTGAAAGAATTCGAAGCTTCGAAGTTAACTCCAAACCTTCGAAGTTTAAGGTACCTTTGAAGCTTTGAAGTTAACTAATTCTTTCGAAACTTCGAATCTTCAAAGTTGTCAAAAGTAACCGCCCTATCCTAAATTAATGTGACTACACACCAATGCCGGCATTATAAAAACATACCACTCTATTATTTATATATATATATATAATCGAGTCAAGTTCATCAAGTTGTTTATGTCCGGTCGATAGCGTGTGACAAGATAGCATATGGCAGGCTGTATCGTGACGTTATCAGTGCGCTATTTTTCATTCATGTATATTGTACAATACATACCATTAATTCTAAAATGCACTTCGGGACTGCGTATAATTTGCTTATCGCATACAACATTAGAGATATTCTCTTGGCAAAATTTCTATTTTATTCTATGTATTTATTTAATTAGATGATCCATGCGTCATATAAACAGTTAGCCATTAATGTAAATTACAAAAAGTACGAGCTCTAGATAATATAAAAAATGAATGAAGAATTGATGTTTATGGAAGAGCGTTCAGACGCAGTCAAGGTTTTGTAAAAATGTCGTCATCGATATGTGAGAACGTTGTTGGTCTTTATGACTATTCGAGATAAAAATAGCAACGAAGCCTAATCAACCGGTATTATGTGCAGTTATGTAAGTAGCATTAAGTAAATAGCTCTATTTTAAGCATCCATTATGGAAATTTTGATGTAGCTGCACCCCAACAGACGTTCGCGATTAAATTGACACAAATAAAGCGATTTTCCAGTTCCTTTTTATAAGCGATTTTCCAGTTCCTTTTTATGTCCAATAAGTATGTTAAATGCTATCGTTCGCACCTTGTGTGATATTAATAAACGCGTGAGCTAATTCCGCGAGACCGATAAAAGACAGGACTTTTAGTGCCTTGTTATTCTTATTATTTATACTTACAACGCGTTGATGAAATATTATGGCCGGCATAATTAGTGGCGTACACTAAGACGTTTAGTATGTGTCGGGATTAGATAACTATTACATCGTCAAATAATATTTAAAAGACAGGTCAATGACGTTAATAGTTCACGGATTAGCAATCATTACTCTTGAACAACTCGTAATATGCCTAATGCTTCTGCTTAACGTTGATATACTACGATCATTCTACAGTTTACTAATAGCTGTTATACTACCGCATGTTAGTTGTGTGTTTTACTTATGTGTTGAATGTCTCTCTCCCTTATTACAACTTTGACTTAAATCACTATGTAATTTCGTCGACCGTATTTACTCTCGTCGTTTAACGAAAAATGTCGTGTTTAATTTTCTTGTACGTTAACATATGGCATTTCGGCCGATATCACAATCTATGTACCGCTGCATGCAAGTCAATAATTGTTCCTTGTAAGTTGTTCATCATAATTACATAAATCGCGATTCGTCGAGCATAAATCTATGAATACGTTTATAGTGCAAGAGTATCATTGACTACAAAATTTAAATTTAATTACAGTTTTGAAGTATTTGATTAAAACTCTGTATTTTTTGTACAAATACACGCTTGCAACTTATGCAACTTATCTTGAGTTACAGATAAAATTCCAAAACATATTTGTTAATCTTATTTTTATAAAGCTATCTCTGTTTTTTGTAAAAAGAGTAACATTGTTGTGAAAGAATAATTATGTCACATGTAATGTATATGTTCTCTTTCGAGGCAGTCCGATACAAACATTTACCAAATTTTCATTTTCTTGCCGGTATAGCAATTTTGTGGCTATAACCATCATTTCGTAATATATATGCTCCACCTGCATTTCGTCGTTGCCAGTTGTTAATGTTTGCCACAACTGTTCTTTGTTTCATCGTAGCCGGGAATTTTGGAATTGAACTAGCTCGGCGACCCTAGCATTAAACCCGGCTTGCTTTTCCGTAATGACAGTCCAATACGGACTATAGAGAGAAGCTAAGAGTCTCTTGACTAAAACCTAACTTCTAAAATCCAATACACTACAATCCATATCTACAACACACATTTCAATCTAACTATATACGTACAAATAAAGTTATATATACTCATAATTTTGTTTACAAGTATTAATGTCACCAAAGTGCACTGATTTTTGCATTTATTCAATCTAAAATATTTTTTTAACTTATAAGGTAAACGTCCCAGTGACCGGACACCTAAATCCGTGTACCTAAATCCGGACACTTACACAAAACTTATTATTATTAATTTTGAATGCTTTTTTATTATAATATTAAAATTTAATTGTGTAATCTTTAAATATTTAAGATTACAATTAAATTTTAATATTATAAAAAAGAAACATTTAAGATTAATAATAATAAGTTTTTGTGGAAGTGTCCGGATATAGGTACATGTCCGGTCATCTGGGACGTTTACCTTATTGTATATCTGTTTGAGTATAAAAATTATTGTGTGAATAATATCTCGAATAGATTTAAAAACTATAAATCTTTCCGCTCAGAAAAAAGTTAATACTGATTTGAACAGTACGTAACAATGTTTATACCGATTTTTCCCGCATTCATGCCGCATATCGTTAATTACGTACGGCGGCATTATACGGGTAAAAAAGAGATTCTTTGATGCGTATAGAAGACGCATTAACCTTCGCCGGTAATCGTATTACTTGTCTTCATCTCAATGGTTTTTATCCGACGCATCATGAAGCAGTTACACGCGACGAGAAGAATGCAGACGATGCGACAGCAAGAACGTGAGTCGCGCATTCTTACATAATAATCGGCTTGCGAACTGCGCTTGTATTCTGGAATCGCGCGTACTCGACGAAGAAAGACAGGAAGATAAATGAAATTTATATTTCTTCGCCGTGCCTGCCGATCGGTGATGCGTCTCGCTCGCTTCTTCTCTGCCGAGCGGATGATGTGCGATCGATCCGACGGAAAAGCGCACGCAGTGCCTCGGAAGAGGCGCGAAACCCGCACGAGCACGTAGCGTAATGCGGATAAAAAAAAGAAAAAACATCGCTCAGCGATATGTATCGCCGGGACATATCGCCGAGGAGTTCCGGATGCGGATCCATCGATCGCGCGGAGCTTCGTTTTTCATCCTGCGTGACATACATGCATAAATAATACCAGTCACAGCATTTTTTTACGCTGGACTCATCTCGCTCGTATATATCTGCAGATGTGCACGATATTCGGTCACATTCGGCCATTCGACACAGCTGTTCTTCTTCCTGCAATGTCCATCTACCGATACGTCCAATCCTCATAAAAAAGGGCTCCTGCCCGTAAAAGGACAACGCATCCGTAACGTGTCTATAACCACGGGGACACGTATTCCCGATAACTTTCCCTTCCCCGGGCAATCTTTTTCGCGGTGAACGGCGCGCAATGCCGCGATCGATGCCAACGGAAAAAATGCGGTCGATGTTGCAGGAAGGACGCGACGTGGACACGCTCGAGAGAGGGTGCAGCAGGCCCGACGCTTTCCATGAATGCTGGCGGCTTCGTTTGATGCTTTTTATCAGGGAGTCCTGGATACCGAGCGTTCCCGCAGTGCGATTGGCTCCTTCCACATATCCCGAGCGGCCATTGGTCATTTTCAGTGAATCCTTCGCATAAAATATTGAATTTATGTTCATTAAACTCTTGCGAATGCTATATTGTAGCAGTAATATATTTATAAATCATCATGCTCGGCAAAATAAATTTATCATGTTTTTAAAATTCACCGACGATCAGATTAAGGATTCCGATATTTTCAATGTTGAAAATTGTGTAATACACTTTTAATAATTTACAATATAACAACATTCAATGATAAGAAATATTTAGAAATTATTTACAAAAACTTGATAGATACATAATATTTGAATTTATTTGAAATATGGCCACACATGATGTGAAGCTTTACTCCATTAGGAAATCGTAAGCCAATTTAGACTGATCGAATTGTTCCTAAACCTTTCAAAATAATTTAATTCAACCGAATTAACCGAGATAAGAGTCGAATGCGGAATATTTCGCACGCGATCACTTTTGGTATTTGATTTACGACATCTTATATTAACCAGTCAGAGGCAACGCTTCACAGTCTCTAACCGATCCTCTCACATCTACGGGAGTTTAGTTCCCCACTTCCTGAAGAGATGGCGCCACTAGGAGTATCTTCAATGTGACCTCAGACGAACCTAAAGTTCTTCTTCTTCTTCTTTCTTTGCTCAAATGGATACCTAAAAAATTGAAACATAGCACCATTTCTTAATTCTACTTCTGCCCTTTTCAATTTACTGATAAATGTTTCACTGCAGTTTTATAATATTAACTTGTTGATTTTTAATGTGGAAATAATAAACTTTATTTCGAGCTTTTCCAATAAAGAGTAAGAGTAGTTTCAGAAGCTCATCCAAAAGAACTTACATTATAGATTAATATTGATGTAATAAATTTATTAATAATGTTTGAGACTTTAAAATTCAAAATTATACGCTATCAAATCTAAAACGTTTAACCGAATATGAAAACAACCTAAGTTGAGCCTAAAGTTTTTCCTACAATTTTCTTCTTTCCGCAAAAAAATTTGCAACGATAAGAAATACGACGTGATAATAAAAACGTGCCAATGTTCACATGCTTCGTCATTCCTTGGAACAACAACCGGAACACGTGGAGCAATTAAGATAATATTAATCACCGGAAAAGTAACGCGCCGATAATCGCGACAAAATACGAACGAGAAAATTGGGCCATAAATCATTACGCGAGGACGTAATAGCCTTCTGTTTATTTTCAATTTTCGCGATCCCACTCGCGAGCGGTGCTGAACCAACAGTTCGGTTAAACGACCGCGAACGATAATCTGCGGCGCGATAAAGCGCGTGTAACGTCGCGCAATAAAATCGCAATCGCCCGCGATCGCCCCGACACGATGAATTAACCACATGCTATCCCTATTTGTAGCGCGCTCGTCGACATATCAGCGCAACGATTAATTATGCATGTGGCGCTATTACACCACGAGTGCGACCGGTGGCGAGCGGAGCGAGCGAGTCTCGCGTTTGAGGTGAGCGCTTGCGGATTTGCCACAAATTGGGCCGGCAGGTAGTTAACGCCGCTCGTTGATGGGAAGCACCTTAATCGTGATTACTGGCGTACGCTCGCCGGTTAACTGCGCTACGACGTGATGCTCGAAAGAATTGGCGTGTTGGTGGGTCGTGGGTGCGAGAGCGGAGGGACGAAATTACATGGCTTGCGAGTAATTAGTTTCGTGCGTACATTGCCATATTGTTGCGGGGCACTTATTCTGATCTCTCTGATATATCTTGGAACGCAGAACATCCAACGAAACCTCACACGTGCTATCTTTCGAGCCCGAACGTTGTTTTACATGATAGAAAAGTAGTAAATGTGAACGAGATATCACATTCGAAATGTATAGAAATTATCGCTTTGTTATATATATATTTGCTTTGTAAGACCTAGAATATAGCTGAGATATAAAATCAGATTAGAAGACGAGGGTTGGCTGAGACCCACGTAGAAACGGCTAAAGTCGACAACGAGGTGGTTACAAAACGTCGGCCGCGTAAGCGATAGAGGAGAGGGCTCCCCTTGCCGTTCCTTCAATTCAATTGAATTCTATTCCGGCGTGCAGTTGATATCATTGAGGTCGCCACTTAAATCTTCATTGTCGTCCGTCGCTTATTGTTTCACCCTTCGGGTACCGGGGCGTACGTACATATACGTACGTTTCTCTTTCACATCCGTACCCGCACCTCTAACCAGCCTGAAGGAGAGCGGACTCGAGGGTCCGTCGCAGGGCATCGACAGCGAAACAGTAGCGGATACTTAAACGATGCCATTTCTCAATGAAGAGTATTATCGTGCTCGTAAAGCGCGTTGCATGCACAAACTTGTTTGCACGGTCAAAATTTTATAATGCGTCGCGTTATTCCGTCAAGAGTGTTGGCAGTATACCATTCCGATGAGTATCGTTATTGTAATACAGTTTCACGATGTTTATTTCGAAATTAAATGAAGTGAGAGGAAAATAAAATTTAGTTATAAAATACTAAGAAATACGTTTTTAAAAAATTGAGTATCGTTATCGTAATACAGTTTCACGATGTTTATTTCAAAATTAAATGAAGTGAGGAAAATAAAATTCAATTATAAAATACTAAGAAATACGTGTTTAACAAATTATATTATTATAAAATGCTATTTTTTTAAACACTTTTATTTTAAACGTTGCACAAGAGTGCAACTGTCTATTATTAATGATGCATTAGTATCTACGCTCCCACATCAGAAAATGGGCCTGCCAATCTTGGAGCTTAATCCAAACTTAAATTGCTCACGTATCTTAAGTGTACAAACGAGGAAGTCGTGCAGGAGCATTGTCAGCGACTAATGATCTTAAAGGTCGACGCCATAATTGGGAGGAGAGTAAGGAGGACGACGCGGAAAGACGAGATTAGAAGAAAAGGGAACGGCGAACGGGAAGAGGAAGAAACGGGGCGGCCTGTCGGCGTTCCCATGTGTTACCACGAGGTCGATCAGCCCGGTTTGTTCGAGCGAGCATGTGGGCCAACAATGCCCACTTCGGGAGAGCGACCGCGACGCACTTCACTCGTCCATTATATTCTGTACACGTTTTCATGCGGCCGCCGCGGTTGTACCGGGGGTATTCCCCGTCGCAGCGCGCTGTCGACAGCATCGAAGGGTGCTTCACCGGCCGCGCGGTTGAAAGACGCTGAAGTGCACTCGTGAAAATTCGCAACGTGGCAAGTAGCGCCGAGTCGCGCAACATGGGACCTTACCTGTGCCTTATCGGCGACGAAGTCGGAACTGAAGTTCCCTTAACGGAAGTTTGGCGACGAAGTCTATACGATAGATTCGGTGTTAGGGTTCCGAGAGCTTGGTCGAGCTTCTCCGATTCAGAAAAAACATTGTGCATGATTTGCGAAGTATCGATTTTTAAGACCGTTTATTTGTTGTAACATTAAGAAATTATGCGCGGACGTTCTATATACAATGAGAAATATGAGATATTTGGAACATCCTATGCGAACTTGTCTTTTCTATCGTCTATTTTGCTTGAATGAACATACGAAGCTTATTCTTTTCTGTCATATTGACATCAACAGACTAATTATTATTAAGCACTCATAAATTTCTATTAACATCCGTAAAAAATGGATAATTCCTATAATTTATAGTCGGACACATAATAACAGTGTTGCTACAATTGCTAATGTAATTGTATCTTCAATAAGTCGTGTTGGTACTAACACTGGTAGAAATGATGATTATCACACATGTATTGCTTGATAGAATCTTAAATCTTTTGTCTACATTCGCATTGATTATCAATGTATATTAAACACTTGAGAAATCTCGCAAGCGATTCTCCTACGGCTGTCATATAACGTTATTTCACATTATTGTCATCGAAACCCGATTGCTATCTTTCCGCTTCAACCGCAGTGGCGTCATTAATTTTCATTATCCGTGTGCTCTTTGTTTAGACATCAGTTGCTACTTGTGAATGCAAATAATATGTGCAATATAATACTAATTGATATCAATCGCGGCTTGCCAATACTACGTCATTACATAAATAAGCAGTTCTTCTTGATAAAAAAACATAATGAATTTTATTAATCCTGGCAATACACACGGTACGCATATGATGTAGGAACGCTATTAACCTTCAAGTCAAGCCCGATAAGTATCAATGCGTCGGAGATCCCGCGGTAGCGATCATGTAAAGTGAATTATCTCATCAGATTATATCGTCGTTGTCATTAGGGCTCGATCTCTATCGCCTTCTCTTCTCCCAGCCACCTACGGTGCCCCCGTTAACAATTCCACTTGATTCCGTCATTGGCGACGTTGGAGTTCCTGAATGAGTTCGTAACGAGATGCACAGCCAGAGGGCTGGGCCACGTTGGGGTTGCCAGCACGTGTCTTCAATGGACCAATCAAAGCTCACCCTCTTCTCGTCGAATCTCTCCCCGGCATTCTCTTGTTTCTCTCTCTCTTTCTCTCTCTCTCTCTCTTTCTCTCTCGATACG
>NJRL01000322.1:236125-273358 GCA_003063815.1 Aphaenogaster rudis | reverse complement strand
AAATTCGAGTTTCTTCTAATAAACTTCAGGAAATGCCTGCTTCTTATTTGCCTCTATATGCACGCAAAGCTCTTATTTATAATGCTTTTTAAAATTATTATAACCTATATTTTTATTGACAATAAAAATTTATCTAGAAAATAATATTAGTATTATTACAAAAGTGCTAATAATTTTCAATGTATAATAAGTTAAAAAGATCACCATGATCGCTTTACTTGTTCAAATGTTTAACGAACCGATAGTGATTACGAAAGATAGTAATGAAAGAGCAGTGGCGCGCATTGCTTCTTTCAGTATTTTAATTTACATAATGGAGCCTTGGGCGCCTCGAGTTTTTGGGTCAGTAAGAATCACTTCCAGCAGCGGGTTCAAGAATTGTTGCGGTCGGCGAGGCTTGGAAGATCGAACGAGATCGAGGCGCACAGCTCGTCGTTTCCTTAGTCAGGAGGGAATTCGAGAGAGCCCGTCGCCTGGCGGTTAACGACTCGTGAAGTCGTCGCTCGTAATTAATCATCGTAATGCTAATGACGTTCCTTAATGGTAAAATCTCACCGCTTGCCCGTAACACTCGGCTGACTTGAAAAACAGAGTATCGCGGATGCCAATGATTAAGCCTTGTTCTGTTCTTCGTGCTAAATCTCCCGCAATTAACAGCTAATAGTAATAAATGTACAACTTGGATGCTTGTCGTTATGCGTGTCAATACCTGTACACTGAATATAGAGTATATAATGCCAGATTAAGATCTTTTTAAGATTAAGTCTAATTTAGATGTAATCTTATCCAGTGGTAATTTATATAATTTAAAAATTAGAACAACATCAGCAACCCCCTTCCATTCTATCGCAATAACATTTAAAGTTATAGCTTAAACTAACACATATTGAGATAAGCTTCATGGAAGGCATTCTATTAAATGCACATGAATCGCTTTTATTCTTCCTCTTTTTCTTTCCTTTATAATGTGTGTAACGAGGGGTGGCTTAATGCGGCCTGTTGAACGTGGGTGATTCGAGAATCGACGCACGCGTTGAGGCGGACGAAAAAGGCGCGAATCGCGCGAGCGTGAACGGACTCGATGGGACTCGGCCGATTTCGCACGCTAATCAACGGACCATTTAATTGTTGGGGTACATCGTGGCTTATTGTTGAAGTTATGGCAACAGATTTTGCAGATTACGATCGTTTCGATCGGATGAATACGAAAATAAATGATAGGAACTTTTTAATTTTAAACAAGACGTTTTCTGCTTTGCTTTGTAGTCTCTATGTGTAAATATATTTTTTTGCTTTGTAAACTAACTTTATGGACTTTAACTCCAAATTAAGTACAATTAAGGTGCACGAAGCCGATCGATTCCACGAAGCTCGCTGAACTGAAAAAAAAACGGCTACACTGCATCGTAAAAACACAAAATTATAATTCCATGCGGTGTAGGCAATAATTCGTTCACTCACCAACATCCGTAACACTCACAAGAGTGTTAAAAGTACATGCGCGTATATAGGTACTGCGTTCAAGAGATTACAGAAAGACGCGAAGTTGCGCAGTCGGGCGCAGCCCCATGTCGGTGGCTCGCCGACACGACGATTGCGACACGACTTTTAACAACCACTCTCGACATCCAGGAGAAACTTGTGACATCAAAACTTCGGTCGAGTCTCGCGATTGCCGCCGACTTGGCGATTTCTGAAGCTCGCCGTAAGAGCCACTGCGCTCTGAATGTGCCCGGGCGCCAAATTGTCCTTCGTGAAGAAACCATCGTGCTCATTGTCTTGAGCCATATTATATAGAGCTCTCAGAAATCACGTGCTTTACTCAAAGATCTGACTAACAATAAGAAGAGTACCTTTCGCCTTGAAGTCGAGACATTGATTGAATCTGAGCGGTGAATGACTAAAAATTGGAAACTTTTGCTTTAAAAGGGCAAAAAGAAAAATTTTATTTGCAGTATAATTTTGAATCGACGGAAAGGGAGATCCAGATCGAAGCAAAAGGCTTCGAGAAAGATTCATGTACGGCATCGTGTACAAATATCAACTTTTTGATGAAAGAATTCTCTGGTAAGGTCGACGTTTGCACATGTTATTCTTTAATACTACGTACATTGCGCATTAAGTTACAAATAGTATTGCATTTCTCTTAAAATTATTTAAAATAAAAATTAAAATCATTTTAAAATTAAAATGATTTATTTAGTTTTATAATAAAATAATAGTGCGACTATAATGAAGTTTATGTGTATCTACTTAATCATTCCGTTGCCTATAGAACTTCGTTAACAATATTTTTTATTGCTACCCGTATGTTACACGATACATAAAGGCTGATCAACTAGTAAAAAGTATCGTGAATTATATTCCCAGGGAGAAATGGCAATACACATTTATTGGGTATTAACGCCATATAAGTTACGGGTTGATGTAAGAAAATGTTACGCAGTGAAAATTTTATATTAAAAATTACTAAATATAGCAGTAGCCGTGGACCATTGTTGGAATTATAAAAATTTTTACTATGTTATATTAATAATTATTAAACTCATTAGTGAAAAATATAGTAAAAATTTTTATACTTTCAGCAATGGTTCACGGTTACTGCAATACATAGTAATTTTTAATATAAAATTTTCTCCGTGTAGCTAAATATTATAATTATAATTATATAAAATATATATAAATCTATGTATTTGTTATTTCCATTACCAATATTATAATTGGACAAATATTTAAAAATCTATTTTATTTAATCCTAAATATTTTAGATCTATCTAATATGAAAAAATTATTTTTCAAAATATATGATAATGTATAATTGTTATATCTTCAAATATTATAAAGAAATATTTAAAATAATTAAACTTTTATCGATTATTTTGATCTAATAATGCACACAATGCAGCATTATAAAAATGTACAGAGCATACGCCTTACACTCCCTCCAAGCGTCGTATAGGAACATTAAGCCGTCCAATTGGCCGCATCTGTTGACTGGTTACCGGGTGACCTCGGCTCTTATCAAATGCGTTGACGTGATAGGAGCTGAGACAGCCGTTTGTTGTACGTCCACACTGAAACAGAAGAAACAAGAGAAGTACGAAGAGAGGGGGAATCTGATACTGATTGCCCAGTCGGTGTCTCAGGCCCGACCCTTCGTAGGTTCTCCTTTCTTCTCTCATTCGGAATTACGGCCATGTCAATTAGACAATTAGCGAGAGAAAGTCCCTTTTGAATCTCTGCGACACGTCTGACCCAATGATGGACGAATCGTACGCGAGGTGCGTGTGGGCCCGAGGTCAAATAAATTAAATTCGTCGTCTTCTCGTGTCGATACGCGTCGCGGCGGATAAGCGTCTCCGTGGGATTTGTGTGTCGCGGTTTCGCCGTGTGGGATTCAATGTGCGTCGCGGGAACTCGTTAGACGCGATGAGCTCTGCACTATTCGTCCGCCACGCCGGAGCCCCCTTGCCGCCGTCGTAAAGTGGCGGTTTTGTTCTTGTTACCGTGTACCGTTTTATTGGCCATAATTTTGGAGATTGGGTCGCGCCGGTTTGATGAAAAAAAATTCAGTAGAACGTCCTTTTTTCTCAGAGCGCCGTTCGATAGACAGCTCGTTTGCTTTCCCCATTGATCTTAGAATGGAAATCGGAAGCTGGACATAATGCAAAATGAAATTTAACGGTGATATAGCAGATATTTTGTACGTGTGTTCCTGAAGTATCGCTTTCTAAATGTTAATTTGAATTTTTGATAAAAATAGTAGGAAGTATATCGCTCCACGAAACATGTACGAAAGGATCTTACAAAATCTTTAGATAAGCAAAATAATCAAGAGAGTCATATGATGGATTGTAACATAATACGAAAACGTTCGTTGCTCTGTACTTCTAAATTTTCATTTCTTATTCAATAATATGTACATGAATACTGTTTATCCCCTATGAAATATAATTTGTAATTTGTCATTAATCAAGCTGTTAGTGCGACGTTCGCCATAAAGGCGCGAATGTTGAGCAGAAGCTGAGGGCAGCGTGGTTAATCGAGGAAATTCAGTGAAACCGTAATTAGCGGCAGCGATCGTCGTTATAGCGGCCACGAAAGTTTGCCGGACCGGCAGCCTAATGAACTTGTTACATATTTACACGTTGTTCGTGCCTACCGACCGGCATGGTGAGCGCAGAAAACCACATCGAATTAAGAGGTCCTCTCGCAAATTACAGACGAGACACGAGAGAGCGATTTAAGCTCATCGATCCACGACCGACCTCCGAATTCGCTCGCATTCGCTCGTGCTAATAATACCATTCCGATCAATAAACAATTCGATCGAGATAAAGTTGCTTCTTTCGTATTGTTACATTCAACTAAAACATTTTTAGCAACTTTATATTTTTAATAATTAAAATATTTATGTATGTGAAATAATTATATTACATATATATTAATAATTTATAATATATAAACAGTTTACAAGAAATGCTTGTTTTGCGTCTATAATTTTCTGTATAACTTCCCATTTATCTCCCAAACCAGATGTCCATTTTATCATAAACGCTTGTCCTAGCTGCTTTTTCCATTGAATGATCGTTCAAAATACCTGTTCCATCCAGCCCCGCGACTTTGCCGCGTAATGAACGTACGATTGCAACCGCACGATTCCCCCTTAAACCGAGGATCAATCACCACGCTACGAGAAAATCCGTACGTCGGGCATTCACGGGCTAAGTGCTGCCTCTCAATCATAATTATCAAAAGTCCACTAATAATCGCGCCGAGGCCGCTTCTTCAATGAAACCAGCCATTTTTACGTCTTCAAATAGCACGCGAGGAGCTATGCGGAAGTAATAGCGCCGTGACGAGCGGACAGCTTCGACGCGCCTCACGGGGTGGTTTCGTGCCGTCGAAGTTGTCGTGGATCCACGATGTCTATCGTCCGGTCTTCCGAGTTCAAGGTCACCGAGTGCTTAGGAGGGTCGCATGTCCAAGAACGAGCGACGATGTATCGGCGTTCAGTGGTCGGCCACATGGTGAATTAAGGGTCAGCCCATTACCGATTTGACCTCGGATGACCCGGCAGTGTATACAGAGCTGGTTGCGTGCTGCTTGATTCAATTAACCCCACGACACACAAACACGCACGCGCACACGTACGCAGCACGATATGTGCATACGCGAACGCGTTTGCGCGTGTGCACCACTTCGCGACTCAAGATCCGAAGTCGTCGTCGAAGAAGAGACGAAAGCCGCGCCGTGATATAATGGTGGATCGGTAACTTCTCATGGAATTGAATAAACGCGATTTGGCGATCAGTACGTTATGCAGAAATCTAGTCGATTCAAGTTGCTTGATCTTTGAAGTCAGTCTGATATTTTAATAAAATTCTGAAGATATTTCCAGCAGATTAGAATTTTATATTTAAGAATGATAAAGATGGCTTTCGTAGAAATATAATTTTATTATCCTACGCTCATAAAATTACTCACGATTGACGGGTACCGGTTGATTAACCGTCCTTTTAATTCGCAATTAATATTTTATGTCTTCGTCATGATTTCCTACTAGTATTGTATATATCTGTGGATAAATATCATGGACAAAAATTGTGAATAATTTCTCGTTTCCTCCAGGCATCGTCGATCTTGCCGGAAATGTATGTGTCCGTCGAGTTTCCTAAGCTACGGGAGCTGAGTGTGACCAATATTTCTTGATTAGAAAGCCGCGGCACATCGGATGCGAAGGCGTTCGCGAAGAAGAAGAAGATGACGAAGATGAAGAAGAAAAACATGAAGAGTCGGGAACGAGAGAAAGAGAGAGGTAGCGCACATTGGAGGAGAGGAAGTCCCATCTGGTTCGCCGTGGACCACTCGTAGAGAGGATCCATCAATCACATGTGTCCCGCACCTCTTCCCAGTAGCAAGAACCTGCAGAACGTCTTCGCCTTTACAACGGCGTCGCCAAGGAAGTCAGGTCCCATCCTTTGCCTTGATCGTCCTAGGGTCTCTCGCTCCGCGCAAAAAGCGCGTAATAATCCGCGGGCATTGTGCTCTGGCGGACGTGAAGAAAATAGTATGCGCATGTTCTCAGTCACCTATGTGTGTCCGCTGGAAAGTCAGTAGGGATTGTGCGACTATTGACAAATGGCTTGAGCTCCTGTGTTTCTTCTCGCAATGCAGTGGACGATTGTTGGTACGCATTCCGTATTTCTTTGCTAGATTGTCGTAAACAAGTATCTTATGTTTAGAGTGGTTGTTTATCATTATACTAAACTCTAAATCTTCGCACTATCTTTATAATATTCTCATTCTAACATATATCTTTTCTATTTTGTAATGTCTTATTGTGATAAATTTTCATATTCAGAACTATCGGAAACGCGAGTAAAGAGAAAGTTGTAGATACGAAGGAAGCGGAGAGACTAGGACAGAAGAAGAGAGATTGTCCAGCGAGGAAAGAAGAAGACGATGGCTCGGCTCTCTCGGAGGCGAGATTGTGTGTTAATGTATGGCTGGCATTCGGACGACAACCGTGACAAATTGCTTTATTAGGTTGGCAGCCCGGGAGCCTTTCCACTCGCAGCTCGCACCTCACGGCCGCCACTCATCGTGATTGTACGCTCTATTCTCCTCCGCCTCTTGTTCTTCTCCATTCTACTTCGTCTTCTTCTTTCAGCACGCGGCGGAAGACAACGTAACTCGCGGTTGGATGAATGGATGAACGGGGATTCGCGCCGCGGGAGGGCGGTCCTTTTTTGAAATCGAACCGATCAACTCAGGCTCGATCCCGTGGACCTACATGGCGAGATCACCTACATATTGGTCCAACACTATCGGAAAGCTTATGTACTTTCTTTTGTTCATCTACTCATCTATCGCCAATCGCAATTTTTATAATTAATCCTGAACTACGTGTTGATGTAAATTATTTGAAGCTTAAATATTTGCAAACTTGCAAGCATTTATACGCAGAATTAGTCTAATGCATACAACTTAACCGTTTCTAACATATTTAATATAACATTATAATTAAAAAATGTTTTGCAAATTAATTAAAAGTAAGTATTTTCATTTAACGTATATGGCAATTCTTCATACGCCTCTAATATTTATGCACCTCCAATTATGTCCATACATATCAACTTCCAACCTGTGCTCTTTCACATCATCAGCTACTACTCAGCGGCTCCACAAAAACCGGGCCCAATCCGGCATGGCGTTCCCGAATCTGATTTATTGACGCCATCTGGATAAATCACAAAGTGTGATTAGCTTTGACGTGGTACAAAAGACGCGGCTACCGCGCGAGACCGCTTCAGGAAGCCGATATGCCGCGGATCGGCTACCATTACGTCACCTGGGCAAGGTTGCCGCCACCTTGCAGCTCGTGCGTCCGCACCAGCAATCCGGGCGAGAAGGCGCGGATTATTAATGTTCGCGCCGGCCCGTTAATGGATCGGGGGTCTCCCATTCGAACACGGACGAACGTAGTATGCGGGTCCAGCTGTGTGGACGCGTTATAAGATCCTTTTTTGCGAGGTACAATGTCCTGGCGACTCCCGGATGCGGCGTCATTAAGTTACCCCCCGCCTACCCTTGGTCTTCCGCGCCTTACCTTTCCAGGTTCTCCGCGGCGAAACCGGGCGACGCTGCTTCCTCGCCGACGACTAGCGACGGTGCCGAATACCAAGCTGACCACTTCTATTCTCGGGAAGGTTATTAACTCCAGGGGATTAGCCTTCGTTACTTAAATCAAGTCAACTGCCTAATGATCTATCGTCACCTCCGTCGGAATCGCTCTTTCGACATAGTTCCTCGTTTCGGTAGCTCTTTGAATCTTATAATTAGTGGAGATGTATATTCCGTGTGAATTGTAATTATTAAGGATATGTTGTATTCAACAACTAGCAATTTATGTGACAACGCATTTCTGGCAATATATGTATGTCAATGATACTGTCTTTCTCACGAAATTGCTGATTTGGATAGAGATTGTTAGATATCAACCGCGACAAATGTGCGCGTTAACAGACGTCTAGCGGTACCAGCGAGCTTCTCCGGGAACGTTTAATGAACGTCAACTTGACGTGTCCAAGTGAACGATGCAAATACACTTGTGGAAGTCGCGGGAAGGCTTTGACGGGGACGATTAGCGACGACAAATCCGAAGAAGCGGGCACATCCAACTGCCCGCAGAGCTTTCAACGTATAAATATAGAAATGTTTGCGCGCGATCGTTATCGAGAGTAATGTTGACTCTGGGGCTATCAGACGTCGTCTAAAGTCAGACGCGTGCGATTGGACCAAATGCTATAAGTGGAACATGGGAACAGTCCGGATTTCTGGTCCACGATCACGTCGCGCACGTCGGGCTCGTCAATGAATAGATAACGAAGGAGAATGAGCTAGTTGAGGCGGTTTGATACATCGGCGACATCGCCGCAACATTCATCTGCATAATTCATTCTTATCAGTACGATTCCCTCAAGCAGAGATTCTCAACCGGCAAAGTTAGACACCTGGAAAATATAATTCTATAGATATGTAATCCGATCGGCGTAAGGCAGTATTAATTTAATAATTGTGAATTAATCGCATACTATAGCGTTTATCGGTGTTACCTATTATGCAAGTGTATATAACGTAATTAAATAAAAATTGATAGCGTTTTTAAATTATGTGTACATAAGTTATTAAATTTCTAATAATTATATTTGTTAAAAAAGATTTTTTTATAGACCTTATGTGTAAAATATATTATTTTTTAAATTATTTCTATACATACGGAGAGGAGAGAAGGAGTCATTTTGAAGCGTCATTTTATAAGAATTACATTTTAAACGTTTATAAGATTAGATATCAAACATTGAAACAAAATTTGTTTTGTAATAGATTATAAAAATATACATACATACGTCCTGAATATTTCATAATTCATAGTTGTCGATAAGGATCTGACATCTTATAACCGAGAGAAGCGACAGCTTTGACGCGACGACACGATACGTTAAACGTGGTTCACAGGTCGCGCGGAACGCGTTCTCCACACGTAAGAATAAGACGCCCACCGTATTTACCCGCTCTGAATTCCTGAGTCGCGGTTCGCCCCCTCGCGAATTGTTGCGTAGCGCAAACCCAAACTCTTAACTCTTAAGCTCGCATGACTCGCCGGCTTAGCCATATACAAGGTGACTCGATATCGCTGTGTGATCTAAGGTTACAGGAAGCAACTAGCAAATTTAAAAACTATTTGCATATGATAAGTATTTAAATAGCAATTTCTTCCAAAAAATACGTAAAAAGCAATTTGTAAGTATTAATCAGCTGTTCAAATCGATTTGGAGAACGATAACATGAAAACAAGGATCCTCGGATAAAGAAGTAAAAAACCTAACAGAATGTTTCTGATTGTGCAATGTCCGTTTATGGTAACGTGCAACTTGATAGTGTGAATATTTAAGAGATCGGAAGTCGACTCGTAAAGTGGACAGAGACAAATCGAGATACTTTAAGCACACCCTGTACTTACACAGATGTTTAAGAGCTAAGCAACTACTCAGAGCGAGTGAGTTGATGCGAGCCGCGTATCACGAGAAGGAAGTTCAATTTAACCCAATAAAGGACAATCAGAGGCCGACGGCGACCAGAGACGAGTACCTACTACTCTTCTGATGGTTAAACGGATCTACCGAGAGACTTCGCCTTCGGCTCTTTTCTACCCAGAAGACGAGAAACTAGTCGCTCATGAGATATCCCATCATTGAGAAAGATATCGCATCATTACAACTTACGTTTGCAAACGATAATAACAGAAGCAGAAAAGTACATGCCGGTTTGATTTTGTAAAAATGTGGTCGTGATTCTTATGGAGTGATTCTTGATGCCGTAACTTACAGAAATATTATGCAAGGTACTATCGCATCTTATAATGACTTGTTAATATATTTGTTAGAAATATACAAATTATCAACATATATATTATACAAAATGCGTGAAACAGTGATGTTAAAAGGATAGGTCATTTTAATTTTTGTGCGAGTGTAGGCGATGTCCCTGGTAAGCTTCCACATAACAATGAGGAGAATGTTCACTCGGCGTATCGTGAGGCTTCTCTATGGCTCGCAGAAGCGTATTATGGGCCGGCACTCTGTGCGAAAATGGAAAAGGCCAATTCCATCCATTCTTCGAGCTCGGCCTCGTGCGAACGACGAGGAATACGGGGCTCACGATGCACCGAAGCGTAAAACCGGTGACATGGACCAAGTGGGTTTTCGTGCAGCAGATTTCTCACAAAAGACCGCAAAAAGGACGTGCGCATCGCATTCTGGAAGACAGCTAAAGGCCGTTGGAAAAAGGGTGCGACAAAATGGCTCTTGTGATCCGGTATATCGATTCGGGATTGATCGCCGAAAATGTCCGTCCTGACATGCACACGACAAAGAGAACGAGGAGATAGAGATAATGGGAAACGCGTTTCTTTTCTGATATATAATATAAAAATTAGCATTATATCGTATTTTTTACTTAAAATAAATCGATTTGTAGATACTTTTTTTTTATCACGCTCTACTTTCGTGTTTTATGATAACATTTACAATAATCATAGAAATAATTTCAATGATTGTTGTGTAATGCTATCATATATATAACAAAAATAATGTTTTCAGACTTAGTTGTGTAGCACTTGTGGAACACTTTTTACACGCGACATTTTACATCGTGGTAACACCGGCCTGACTTTCGTCACGTCACGTATCGGCGTTTATCTCATAGCGTATGCACGAGAGCAGCATCGGTATCGAGATCTCACGAGGCCCATTCGGGAGCTGCTGATGAAAAGAGCGAGAGGTACCTAGTAGATTAGCGGGGGCTCACCCTCTGCCCACCCCGCTGGTCGAATAAGGGGGTTCCAGCATTAGCGATTATACGCATCGCGGCGCCCATACATCGGGTGTCTCCGTGTGGAACTAAACAGACAAAATGGCCATGCTCTGGATTCACCCCTCAGATTCCGTTTTCCTTTTGCGAGAAGCATCTCTCTCTCTCTCTCTCTCTCTCTCTCTCTCTCTCTCTCTCTCTCTCCCTCTCTCTCTTTCTTTCTCTCTCACTTTCATTCGTGCCAATGAGAACAATTACACTTTTCGTCTAGGAGATACCTTCACGACGGGTAGGAGTCACGAGATTTTCGAAAGTGTTCCTCGCTTCTTACCGGAGAGATATGCCTCCGTGAATCGGTGAAAAGCGTTAGTAGCTCTCGCACCGTTGTTGTCCAACATCCTCAGTCACGCACTCGTAACACGAAAATAACAATTTATGCCAGAACACGTTACAACGATATAAAGAATACTAACAAATAAATGACAATGTTTCAAATTTTGAAAATAAAATTTTTGACAATGTTTTAAATAATATCAATATGGTAAAGTTATATTTTAAAAGTTATATAAAGTTATATTTTTAATATTTCTCTGTACGTAGCTACAGCAGAAAGAATGCAAAACGAAAAAAAGAAAAACGTTGCATACAAATTCATAAACAGTGAATATCTTATTTAATTATAAAAATTAAAGTAATTAATTAAAAATTTATGATTAACTCGTGATTACTGTTTTTGTTTCATTACAAGCAAGTAGTTTCCAAAAGAAAAAGGATATACTGAGCGTAGACGTTTAATTTCCTGTACGATCCTTCACATCTCCACCATATGACAGCTGTTGACCCAGTTTCCGGACCCACTTCATCTCATTGTCAAGGACATCTTAAGGATGAGATCACGCCCTCTGCACTCCGCATCGCGTATGCTACCCTTTCCCTGCGGGAGACCGACGAGACACTCTTTCATGTACAACGGATATATACACGTGGTTAATCCTCTTTCCATTGAGGCGGGTAAACATCGGCTATTGAAATCCCTGGCAAATCCCAAGCCATGTTTAACGCGATTATTTTGGAAATCGGATTTGGCGGCATATTGTCCTCATGAAAGGGATGATACCGATCTTATCCTCTGTGCATTTTTAAGCTGCTCTCGTCCACTGATGCATACCGCAACACGGTGTGACAGTCCTTTTAGGAAGCGAACCGATCAGCGGGAAGCGAAGCTTAGAATACGCGTATTACAACAATGAAGAAAACAGAAATGCTTTCTTCTTTAATAATAAAAAAATTAATAGAATTTTTTTCAAGAAATAGATGTGAATTCTAAAGAATAAAAAAGATTACTAATAGCTCGCGCGGCGACACGCAGCAATGAAATATAGCTTAGTTATTGAAATACTTAGTTCTCAATACTTAGTTTTTTTAATGCATTCATTTCTGCGATGATTAAAAGATATAGCGGATTGCCTATGGCATCTGCTTTGCATGAAATGCCGAGTAAATCTCGAAAAAAATCGTTACCATGATTTCATCATGCTTGCGCAAGATGCGTATTTTTCTCCTATAAATGAATGCACATTCGCGTTCGTGAGTTAATGCAATTACGGGCTACTTTATAAGAGATCGGCGCATAGCGTCTGTCAAAGGACGCGGCCACCGACAAAGATCAATTATAATACGGCGTTTAATAAAGTAGTTACGGAATTTTCTTCGATACTTATCTTTGTTTATTGATCGCCGATCGATAACGGTAATGATATTTCATTACCCGCGGGCTCGATAAACTTTTTTTATACTTGTCTTTTATTACTCCACGCCGTTGCGTTTCTATGACGCGCGTGGGACTAAATTCAAATGTAAATTGAGAGAAGCAGCTGATCGCGAGATTATAAATTATTACACTGTTCTTGTATTCTTGATAAGGAAAAACCAACGCAGTTAATTTACTTTTTTCTCGTTTTGTTTATAATTTACAGATTTGCGTATCGATTATTTCTGATCAAGTCTCGCTCAGCTGAAGAAAAGTTCCATACGAAACGTTATTACGCGATCACCCTATGTTATCGCATGGTGTGACCGTCAATTGCGCAGGCTCGCATCTTTACAGGCCACTTCCGACCTTCGAAACAGTTACTCGCAATTAAAGTCGTCGTGGCAAAGGCCGAAGACACGATGCCTTAATTTCTATACGAACTTTCTCGACGCGAAAGCAGACGTATATAAATTCGGAAGTGAAATTTTTACAACAAATTACAAACCAAAATGCAACGTCTTTTTCAATTCGCTCATTCCGCTGATATCTAATCAGGCTGTTTCGGAAGAGTTCTGTTGACATTGACAAAAGTATGCCAAGTTTTATCGTAATATGCGACAGGAAGCATTTTTGTAAATAAGCTAAATAGATATCCCACACAGACGAAACATAGTATTGCTATTGTTATTCATTCGTCATCGGCTTTTAGTTATCACAGTTATTACAGCCTAAAGACCGCAAGTGCCTTCGAAGAGTTTAAATATAGCAGCCGCATTATTATTTCGCGTAAGTACGCGAGCTCTTTAAGTTCTAATAATAACTTATATGTGTATGAGGTAACATGTTCAGTCCGCACACGAAATAAATTACGGTCAACGTAACTCCTGCGTAACTCCTGTCACGATAGGAATTATCGTCTCATTATTGAAAGGACGTGTAACGACGACGGCCTCCTCGATTCAGACGAAAGAAGAGTTACCTTTCTACCACGGGAACTCTTCGGTAGGCAAAAAATGGTCGAAGAAGGCAGAAGACATCGAGAGCGTGCGTATGAAAAAACCATTAGAACGCTACCGGCGTACACGACTCTCCAGGTTCCTTCATTCGCTTTGATCCCACGACGATAGAGTCTCCGGAGACTCCAAGGCCAGCGCATTTCGTGTGCGGCACGCAAATGTAATTTAATTTTGCCATTTCTTTACGAGATACCCAAATTTCATGTACATTGAATCTTGTAAATAGCACCGTAATGTGCCATTTACTTGAGCTTCTGATTCGACAAGTAGTCAGTCTATCGAGCCTGATGCGTGCGCAGGATTCGAACAACCACGATGAAATTTTACTTCTGAAAAGATAAAAATAATTATTGCGTAGAGATGTATATAGATAAGAATATAATGAAATCGAAAGCGGCCGCGGTGGATTTCGAACGAAAGTGGCATTGTTTTCAGACGTTTACTGTTAATAAACGTCGAAACGAGGTGCACAGGCGGGTGGCGGCGTGATGCTCTACTTTTTACTGTTGTTCGGAATCAGAGAAAACGTTTTCCCTGTCGTTAAAATGATATGCGCGGTGCACATGTAATAACGACCGGCTGCGGCCGGCAAGTAACGCTAACGGCGTACGCTTAACTGTACGGTCACGAAGGCAGATCCGTCGACTCGGTTCAATATAGACGATAAGCGAGTTCACGAAACACCTCCGTGAATATCGTGGTGCCAGAAAAAAAGCGTATAGCTTGGTCTTACCGTACCATTAATCCCCGTGGAATTGCCGGCAATCCGAATGCCAGGCTCGACCCGGTGATCGAAACACCTTCCGCGCAAAATAAGTAGATGCAGAAAGCCGAAGGTGAACAAAACATCTTTCCCTTCATGACGAATAACCTTATAAGATTTATTTCTACGCTTATTTTTTAATATATTTTATCGAAATTTTATTCCGCTGAAAAAGTTTTATTCCATGTGTTAAACTTTATGAGAAATTGCCTCCGTGATTGTATTATAATATATTCAGTCTTTCTCGCACATATCGATTTACTTAAACAACTATTAACATAATAATCAATTGCAAATTTATATATTATAATGATGTTTATTATTAGACGTGTTTGATAGAGAAGAAAAATTACATGGCTTAATCAGATACTAATCCCATCGATCACACAATGAAGCCTTGATAGAATGCATGAGAACTCTATTTCTGCACAGTAGAAAATTACAATTCAGTAATTTAATTATTACTTAAAGCGCGTTACGGAAACAGTTACGGTATGAAAATCAGCCATTGTTTGAGATTCACAGACTTTGTAGAAAATTCCAAGTTTACAAAGCATGAGTATCAATGAAAGGCCTTAATTTCAATTTTAGGTGATTTGTAGGATAACAAGGCATCCCAACTTTATTCTTCACACTTTAATCAACGTTTCCGCGTCTTGGATAAAAGCGATCGGTAGTGGCGTTAGAATGCGTGATATATCTCGAAAAAAAAAAAAAAAACGCGCTCGAAGGCCGTGAGGTAGCAGGTTTCCTCGCTCGTCAGCGCGGCGGTCAGGTATAAGACGAAGGGATTCTGGGATTCATTAGCGTAATTAACGGGCCCTCATTAAGCGTATTACGGAATGAACGGGCTGTCCTTACCAACGGGACTCGGCATCGACCAGCTTTCTGCAAACGGAACTACGTGTCAATTAAATTCGAATAGTGCGTGCTCCTCTTTCGGCGCCCACATATTTCTCTACCAATGACGCTCTTCTTCGCAGAAAATTTATATCGAAGAAACCGAAAGGCTCGTCACACTTCGCTTCTGCGATCAACGAACGCATTTAGGTATATGCTCTAACCCGACTCCGTTAATTAACGCAAGAAGAATCGCGATATCTTATGTAATCCTGATTTTTTAAATTGTAATTCTTATATATCAATACGATTTAAATATATATTGTAGAAAATTATATAAATTAGAATTACATATGTGTAATTTCTAAATTTAGTTATATTAATTGATTTTGCAGATGTAAATCGTAAAATTAAAAATGTTACATGAATTATTTATGACAGAATTAAAACCAACATGAACAATTGTACAAAATTTTTGTACGTTTATATATGTTTTAACGAAAATAAAGTCTGTTTTCCTTATGCGATGAAATTGTTTTCGATACCTCTTCACTACATGAGTAAGGTGTTTATGTAACTGCATTCCGTGCAGCACGCTGTTGAATGTTAACGATATATTATCCAAAGAATAAAAAACTGTGACCTTTCCAGGACTTTAGCCACGAACACTTCATACACTACTTTGCGCGGCTTATTAATTAGAGTTTCTTGAATGATAAAATGAATCTTATGCATACACGTGTATACATATGTATAAGATATTCTTACATCAGTAAAATATTCTTACTGATCTCTTCCTTAATGTTCCACGATGTGTAATAACAACCGGCGTTAATAAGTATATGATTACGCTCCCGCAGCTCATGTAGGATTATGACTAAATGCAAATACCTATCTAGATTAAAGTTTGCAACATAGATATTATGTTTTATTTTATGCACGTTGAGAACACTGAAAATAATTAAGATATTTAAAGAATGTAGAAATATAGAGAATAAATTATTACAAGTCAAAAAGTATGTTTACATATGTTGCGCGTGTATATTTAAGATCTAGATCCATTAATTTAAAAATAAGATTTTGCTTTGATATCTGTAATAAAATAAGTAATAATGCTATCATCTATGATGCTTTTATTGATACCGTGGCAACTTCGCTTTGATCTCGTTAGCGTTTACATTCGAGAATACTATCCTAGAGGGTTCGAATGTAAAACGAGGCACGCGACGCGTGCGCGCAACAAAGGCTTAAAGGCACAACTTCTTTGGGGTTGACGCGTGCCATTCGGCCCCTGAAATAGGAGGCGATGATAGGTTGAAACGGTGATCCGACACCATTCCTACGAATTATCAAGCGACCATAAGGGTGACTATTCCTTGGTCGTCAGCTTTTGATCTTACTTACGAACCCTTATATTTACGTGTTAAAGTGACGCGGTCGGTACCATATGCTTGCGTAATATGCACGTTTGCGGAACATAATGGCGGTTATCTTATCGACTTTTGAAGATACGAACAAAAATAGCCTTATTTAAAACGTAGTATGTAATAAATTCTATCGAAAAACTACAAATGTAAAAAAACTAATATAAATATTTTACTTTTTTATTATTATAAGATTAATTGACTTAATATAAATAATTACAATTATATTTACCATAATTATAATATTCAATCCGACATAATTTAAAAAAAAATATTCGTCTTTTTGAGAAAAACTTTCGTTAGTCGAAAATTGATCTCGTTGCCTTCCTGGAAAGCGTTTTCAAGGATGGAGTGTATTCAAGAGTGGGGGATTAACGGACGGGTGTCGCCGCGAATATTTTATAAATTAATGTCAATGCGCCCGGCTATATCCGGTTACACCGGAAGTACCGGGTACAATGAAACACGCGTGCGACTTGCAATCGGGAACTCACAAGGAAAAGACACAAGAGGGCAACGGGGGTAGGACAAGCCGGCCGAAAAAATGCTTTTGGCTGTGCATGGATTTCCTCCCACATTGTAAGTAACCCCCGTGCACCCTCCGTTACAGGGCGGCTTTTTTATCGGCAGTCTGCTCCGCGAGTTTTTTTTCTTGCTGCCCTCCCTTCTGGCGCGACCCCCTCGCGATTGTGTTCGAGGTACCGGGGGGCGTGAACTCTGGCTGCCACGAGTAACCTCGAGGCGTTTTTCGCATTTGCAAGTACCGCTAAAGTTGGGCCCTAAAAGGAACCGTTGAAGTTTATGTACAATCCAGCTGGACGGAGTTAGCGCGCTAGATTGGCGAATATGTGCGTATATTTTAATACATTTAGTATATAAGACATCTCATAAATATTGCATTTTTATTCGCATATCCAAGTACGCCTTTATTATTTAATTTAAATTTGTTTTTAGATAAAGATTTTTAAGGAACTTAATATCAACTAATGGATATAAATATTAAAGGAGCTAGACAAATTAAGCTTCAACACTGTCAATAAGTATAAATTTTATTTTTCTAAACTACTATAAAATCTATTATTGTATTATTGTACATATTTAAGAGTCTCACTACCATATATCTAAACTAATAAATATACGTAAATTAACATTTGTATTCAGTAAATTTTCACAACTTGATGGACTTGTTTTTTATGATGGTATATTACGATTGTTTGCGAATAGTAAGCAACATCGTCACCAGTTTACGATCAATAATTTTTTGCTTATTTTCTAATATGACAAAACATGAATTAGTGGATGGCAACCATTCAATTATACCATGCGTTCTGATCTTATAGTCTTTCGCGAGTAATTACTGATAAAAAAATTATTAGCCGTTTCCGCTGATTTTTCCCCGGCAATACTCTCCCCTAAAAACCGCCTTAACTTCCAATAATTTATTCAGATACCCAGCGCACGGTTTGCTTGCTTTTTCTTTTCTATTTGCCCCCTTAGCAGAGAGAGGTTTATATCTCAATCTTCCCCTACTTGAAAGGTATAACTTAAACTTTAGAGATAAGCAAAATTTTTTCTTAAATGGGATATAAAGTATCCTTGTCCAGAAAGAAAAATCCACAAGATTATATCCTCTAAATGCATATTGAAACTGACTTGCAAATAATACATTTAAAAGACTGACGGATACTGATTCGGGTAGAATTATTATATTTATTTTTTTATGTATTTTCACACGCGTATTATAACTTAAGGGTATAGTTTAACGTGTAATTAATGCGTAACAAATAAATACAGCATTCCAGAAATTTACCTAGATTCGATCTTTCGTCTGATAGACGCCAGTCCGGACTCGTCATGTCTAGGCATGTCACTAGATAAGATCTAAGGTTACAGCGTTGCTGTTAATGTCAGATTAGTGTCACTAGCCCTTTTCCAAAACGACTCGTTCGAGAATAGGTGAGAGAGTCGGGCGTGCGCCCGCCGTCTATCGGACTTTACTCTCTGTCTTTCTCTGCGTCTGCTTCACGGCTTTACTTTACGACTACCGTCGAGTGAGGGCCGACCCTTCTGCAAATCTGTTTATTTTGCGCGGGTTCACTCGACAGGTAGGTCCTCGAGAGGACCGACCCTCGTGCGATCGACAGCCTGAGAGAGACATCGGGCTCGTATTGCCCCGAGTTCTTGAGAAAGCTTACTGTATCCTCGAGATTTGCACATCAATCCTTTAATCCTTTCTGCCAATGGTTCCAAGGAGTCTTCCAAACTGCCACTTGACTTTTTGAAATTATCTTACAATGGGGCATACTGATTTTTAAAACAATAATATACAATAATCAATGTTTAATTCTTTTGAACGTAAATATCATATTTGGCAAATTTTAATATGCACAAAAAATAAATCCTTTTCATTTCATTTAAAAAGGGAAATCGTTCAGAGCGGTTAACTAATAATAAATAGTGACGTGAAAATCTTTTTATTAAATAATGGATTCACACATATTGAGTTATGACAAAAAAACTTGTTATTGATGCAAAGAATATATTTAAAAAAGATTTTCAAACCTACCGCTTCATTAGATGGCGAAAAGTGAGCAAATAACAGTAGCATAAATGATAAAAAACATGCAGATGGGACAGCAAGTTATTAAAAAGAATGCGGGAATATTTAACGAGATTATCGCTGATTTCCTAATGAGCGTTAATGGCATATAATTTCTTAATTACCTTAACCATGATCATAAATATAAATCATTATACTCGATGAAATCATAAAAAGACTAATTTATCTTTATCAGTTTTATTTTGACTTATCTTGCACATATGCTAATGCTTTTATAAAATCTGTTTAATAATAAAAGAGAGTTTTTTCATTTAACTCTTTCGTATAATCTTGACAGGGCTTTAATGTTTATAAAGAGAAATATATATATAATATTATTTTTTTAAACAATATCTGCTTTTTCTTTATTTTCAATAATCGAAGTATATCAATTTGCGTTCCGAAATATGTACATTTGATTACCGAAACGCAAATGTCAGTTACTAGTTTTACCCTTGCTTCTATATATGGAGTTGTTCGAGTTTCGTTACTGTGCGTGCGCGTTTGTGTGCGCCTTTCTGCCACGTGCCTACAACCCTTATGAGACAACCGATACGCTGGGCGGAGTTCTGCGCCCGGTTCCTTTCGACCTTTGTGATCTGCGCCGTGCAAGTCCACCACCTGGAACTACAGAAGTTCGGTCGATTTTTCGTCGTTACAGCCGTTGAATAATGTTTGTCTTTGAAAGTTTTAATATCAGCTTGTTTCCATTTGTTCCATTATAGGAAAGGTAAAGGGTTTTCACAAGGCATTTCTCTCTCTCTTCAGACTCTACTTTCCGTCACGGTTTTGAGTTCATTCTAAATTTTCTTAAAGGGCACTTCTATAAGGGTGTTAAATCAAAGCTTTTTTTAAATGTAACGTCATTATTTATAGTATAAGAAATTTGCCATCAAAAGTATACTATGCTAATGTAATAAATAGTACTCGCAGATGTAGGAAATATCCAAGCGATGTGTACACGGAGAAAATTTTATATTAAAAATTCCTATGTATGGCAGTAGCCGTGGACCATTGGTGGAATTATAAAAATTTTTACTATGTTTTTCTATAGAAAGCATAGTAAAAATAATTTATAATTCCAGCAATGGTCCACGGCTACTGCCATACATAGTAATTTTTAATATAAAATTTTCTCCGTGTATAGCATGACCACTTTCCGAATGTATATAATTTTTAAAGCTAAAGATACGAAGCTCTCTAAAAGAAGTGTCTCTTTTATTTTAATCCATGTAATTTACGACACTTCACATAGTACGATCCGCGTACGTCTCGACTGCGACAGCAATGATTTTCAGCACGCGGAATGTCGCGGGTGGTGGAAGGAAGGGACGAAGTAATAGAATTAGTTCGGCCAGAGGAGGAGACCTCACTTGCCTTGCTATAACACGAGTCAAGTTCCGTCACGAAGACCTTAATATCCGTTACTTCCGCCGCCTCCCACTCGTTCGTTTGTTTATTCGATATCGTCGACCGTCTTACGAGGCCCGAGCCTCGTCTTTCTTTCTGACCTTTATGCGATAATACAATTCTCATATGAGTGACAATACAATTCGCTATGTGTGCGCTGGCTGATTTATGAAGTACTATTTGTACATGAATTCTCTGAGGAAAATATTGAAAAAGTAATATGGGGGGCAAAATTATTCGATGTTACGAAGAGGAAATACATCACGAATGTTCCCCACAAATTCCGAACGCGCGTGATAAATTATTAAATGATCGAAAACGTAGGCTTTCGTGGAATTTTTAAACGTCTGCTAAATAATAACAAAATATTATAACGCTCAAGTTGAGATTGATATCTTTTTAATGACATCAAGTGACGGAGAATATATCTGTAAAAATTTTTTAAAAAATAAAATTGACTTATTGACAGGTGGATGAATTTTATACAATGGACTCCACTTTTTTTCACCATCGAATAAAGAAAGGTCAAAAACTTGCGAATCGACATCCTCAATATTGTGTGTGGAACGAATTTTATTAGGTGACAAATTGTAGATTAGGGATTGTAACATGCATTGTTATAGGAATATTTGTGTTCGGATTATCAATCTTTTTAATTATTTAATCTCTTTATTATCAATCTTTTGAATTATTTAATTCCTTTCTTAATTGTATACTCAACGACGTTATTTAATCATTAGACTGAAGACGACTAAGTTAAGTCGAAACGTCTCTAGATTGTTTTGAACTTTGAATAAATGTTTTATTAATTTATTTACCAACCAATAATGACTCGTCTTACTTGACCTATCTATATTGCTGATCTATTATTTAGAAATACGAGCGAAGTACATTTATTAAGATTTAATAACAAAATATTCTCAAAATATTGTTCCGTATCTTAATTGCTTTACAATAAGATATATTCAATGTTTTGCTTCAGACGAGGAAATACGTCGGCTCACAACCGTGGCCAACTATTATCGTAATTAACAATAGGACATCCGTTTTTACAACGATATATAAAACCACCCCGCACGCGAAAACTCGTGCGTCGAGAGAGCCGTATTGTCTCGCGGACGATTCGCTCGCGAAGTAGCGAGCAAGAAATCCGATGTGGGTTAAATGCTAATTGCTCAAAGTCGGGCGGTGGCGAATCCCTCGGGTGGCACGATCTGCGGCCATGATAAAGCGAACTACACGAAGTACGTGCGTTCTTATCCGCGCTTACATTGGGAAGGTTAAGAGTATCGTGTATGCGGCGTTGGAGTTCTGGGGCACTTTTAGCTTTCGTGTAGCAGTTGCGTGCTGCTGCACGTTCACTCGAGCACGACCGCCGCTTGGAAAAAGTTTAGTGCTTTCTACAATGCTGGAAATAAAAGTTATCGATATTGCGAATTTAACACGCGTTGAACTGTGCCAAATAAATGGTTCATAAGCAATATCGATCCCGTTATGTGGGAAATGTAATCTCAGGAGGATGGGGAGCTCGTATATCTGAGCGTATTATTACCGTCATGAATAATTTACCAAGTTATTAATCACGGATACAATATGCAGACAAAAGTTGTGATTGTGTTAACTTCGTATCCGTTGCAGCGGTGCTACTGTGATCCGCACTTTACTGTTTGCCTCCACGTGGCGATAATGTCACGTTTTTTTTCTTGACAGTTAGTACAAAGAAATGAGGTCAGTTTCGCGCAAACAATATTATCTAATATGACGTGCAACAGAACGACATATCAAGAATATGCACTGCACAGATCAATTAAAACGTAAATAGCGATAAAGTAACAAATGAAATAAAGAAAATGACGTTAATTTTTTGCTTTCTTGTAACGTGTAGAACGAAAATAAATTAAAGCTCTTTCCATCGATAGTTTTCCTTTTACTATTACCATTTCTAAACTAGCTCGGGATGTCTATAACGGGTGATGATAACGTGTGCCGCTATATCCTTCACATAATGCGGTAATATGAAGTTAAGAATCTACAGTAATGGACTAGCTTGACCAGATTTGCCAGCTTTATCGAAATCCGCCGCACGCGGATCGACTAGAAAGTGTCCTGGATCGATCGTACGGCTCCTTCATCTACTTTCCTAAGTAAACAAATAATATCCGAAGGAGTTACCAGTGTACCTCGTTTGCAATTATTTCAGGAAGAAATCATTAGAACATTTGCGAAAGCGTGAATTTATTTTGTACGTTTTGCATTGATGGAATTAATTAACAGCTACTTGTGTATATCCTGCGGTTTTAACGATGATTGTTTAATGACGGAGAAATTAAACTCTACTATTAAGCACTTGTTAATTTTTAGATTTATATTATTTCCTTATATCTTTGCAGTGTTAATTAGATTAGTAATAAATTATATTGGAGTAATAATGTAAATTAACTGTATTTACTAACCTCATGAATATATTATTCAAAATACAATTTTTACTCATTATTTATCGCAAATTTCTTTTCTCCGTAAATTTTATTTTATTAGATTTTCTTAAATGATTATAATAGTTACAAGCGTTCACGTTTTTATGTCTTCAAGTTCTCATCGAGCGAAGAGGCATCTTGTCTTCTGCAACAACCCATGTTATTTCAGTTCCTTCAAATAATGATAATTAATAACAGAAAAGGGAAAGTGAAAAATTTTACTCGCGAATAAAAATTTAGACGAGTCTGATTTACAGCGTTCGGATAAGGATAAACTTCTTTTTCTAAGCGTTAAACAAGATTTTGATCAAAGGAAACAGAAAGACCGAGATAAAATGTAACAATTTTTATGAAGAAGGTATCGATCCATACAGTTATACAGAGTAAATCGAATTCGACGTTGATGGCGGCTGCTCGTCTTCGAGGTAGCCAAAAGCAAATAAACATCCACTCGACGTAATCTTTGCGAAGGCTCGAGCAGCCCGGGTCGAGTGCAGCAGGCGCCTGCCTTGCGAGAACTCGAGCGTGCTCCATCGAGCATTGTGTCCATTATACGTTTTTGTCTGCCGCTCTCCCGCCCTTTCGCCCCTCTTTCGCAAGGTTTCCCGTGAGTCCTGCGAGACTCCTCGCATTGTCATATCGAGGTGGCCTCTCCATCCTCCCTTCTTCTTTCTTCCCTTTTCTGTATATAAGTATAAGTTTACGTTTGGAAACCACGGGCCCACAAGACCCCGCCGGTATTCATCCCAACATCGGCATACCTTTTTCTGCCGCACGGTCCCGCACGGACGAGCGGGCCTAGTCGCGCGTGGCGAACGACGGACCTCGGAATAAAGTACTCTTGGAGAAATGGAGCCGTTTTTACTCGACATTTTTCAATCTCTTAACGAGGCACTTGGAGCCCAACTTTGGACAAGCTAATTTAATCAAAGTTCGATTGCACCAATATCATGTTCTAAGTAAATTTTCTTTCTTTTACTAATGTACAAAGTTTAGCTAAGAATATCTATATATAAGAATATGTTGGAATAAAATTTTTATTCGTTTAAGAAATTTCAAGGATCACGTAACTATGCGCGATTGTTCCTGTTCCCGAGCGAAACATCTTCTTCGGGACGTCGAATAGAAGCTCGCGAGAAGACGTAGGATACGGTGCGCCTTCAACTTTGAGCGAAGATAGGAGTACAGTTATCCATAAAGTAGAGCATGCGTACGTTGGCTCTAGAGCGGCAGGTGGCTACCGCTGAACAAAGAGACAAGGAGCAAAAAGAACGTGAGCCGTCATCCATCGGGACAGCACGAGAGAGCTCTCGTTCACTCGGAAATGATTGAATCATTGAGCCGATGTCCACTCGTTACACGAAAACGTGGTAATTCACGAAGGACATGGGACGCGAGTCAATCGCCGATGCGCCTCTTCCTGCGCTATCGCATAAGGCGCATTTCGATCCGGCAATTTCTTTTTCTCTAAACTGGGTTATTTATAATCGCAAAAAAAGATTCTTTTATCGTTAAATCGATCATCACGGATATTTTCATGCTTCTTTAAAGACGACTTTAAAGACGGCATCTTTCACAGAAACTCATAAATCTTAGCATGTAGCTGTCGATTGAATAGAAATGCATCACTTTCTAAAAATTAACACAAAACACTCTTATGATAAATATGTTGTTTTATATAGTTATTTTATATTACATAAAATGAAAGGATCACGTGTTGGGACAGGAACATACACATATATATGAATGTTACGAGACGAGATTTTAAATTGAATTAATTAGTTATTATTCATATTTTATACAATAGTAATCATAATTAAGGTGTTTTAGTTTCTCGTAATATTCTATATCCGTACAAGGGTACTCGGTAAAATCGATAAATTGGGGGTCTGCCGTGTTATATTCTATATGTATATAGACGATTTTCTAGGCCTCTCTTGTTTCTTCTGTCTCTCGTTTTTTTTTCGCATCTCTTTACATTCTTATCACAATATCGTATTTTACACAGATTCACTTACGGCTTACATGCTAGAGGGCCCCGGTGCAATATTTACAGATGTTCGGTGTTCGATCTCCCAGCCTCGCCGAGTCGGATCGATCTCCGATGGCTTGCACCGAGACTAGTAACGCTAGTAAATTCTATGGACTCTTTATGCTGTTTACCATTCTCTCTCTCTCTCTCTCTCTCTCTCTCTCTCTCTCTCTCTATCTCTCTCTCACACTCGCGTACTTTCTGTCACATTAAGTTCGCACTCGTTTTTCGCGCGCGGTGCTATCATAATCCGCGTATTCGACGAAAGCGTGAGCCTCACGGCTGATTTCGCACGCTACTCATCGAAGCTGTCGGATCGACGTCTTTTTACGTCGCAGAGATTAATGTGTCACGCATTATTTCCTGGAAACTGTACATCTTCTTCGTAAACAGATTACGTTCATGGAGAAGAGTATAAATTATTTTTGATTACAATTAGTATTACAATTTTCTGAAGTTTCGTTTGCTTCAACCATCAGATTTATGTAAACTTAAGAAGAGGTCTTTGCATATAGAAAATAAATTCATTTTTCTACTAATTTGCAACTTCTCAGGAAATTCTGCGCCAGTCTCGACAACGACGATCAAAACGCGCACCTTATCACTTCGACCACGCTCAATTGTTTTACGCTGTTTTTCGCATTTCCGGCTTTACACGCAATTTAGGAACTGAGGGGAGCTTCGTCTTAAATTATACACGCATACACCTTCTTATTGCACCGAATCAAAACGCAAGAACCCGTCCGAGAAGGCCGTCTCGTGCTTCCTAGTTGTTCGCAGCGCGGCTTGCGGTTAAATCTAACGGCACTTATTATTATACGCGGGAGAGAATCGTTTGTGTCGTTGTCGCCGTCATCGTCGTCGTCATCGTCGTCGCCGGTGCATCCTTCGCGTGCACCCGACGACGACGCTGAACGTCACGACGTAGGAATTCCGCGTCGCCCCGGCGCAGCGACATCGATCCCCCGGACCGTAAGCCTACCTTCCAGCCCGCCTTCCCTTTTTCCGCCGCGAGGCCTTTACGCAAGCACACGCGACGTAATCGCGTACCAGCGTCCAACAGCAAGCGCGGTCGACACGAGCGGAAGGGCATAAAACTAGTTTTGTACTGTTCTCTTTGTGCACCATGGGGCGAACCCGGCAGCCTAATCCGCCTCGAGTTTCCGCGCCGCGTCGACTTGCGCGGCGCCGACGCCCTCGTCGATTTCCAGGGAATCGGGGAAATCGGGGGGAGATTTATACGGGTGCATTGCCACGTGAGATGCCGCGTACTCGATCGCGGACTCTATTAATAAGCGGGTTCGGAAACTGTACGGTTTCGGTATCGCGAATACACTCGATTATTCGAGATTTCGAGATCCACGATTGAGACAAGTTTTATTGTACTTTTACACAGAATTGTAAAGTCAATTTATGTGCCGTCTCACCCTGGGATTTGTCACTGTATCGAGAATTCGATGTATGTATGTAGATCGTGAAAATTTTATTAATTACAATTATATGGATTAACGATGAGACTATGTTGGATTTCGATCGGTGGTCTTGTCGGAGATATGAAATATTCGCAGGAGATCCTATGTCGTGAGAAATTCTATAGAAATAAAGAATTTTTAATTTCCAATGTTAAGTTTGAATTACTGCAGAAGACGCATACATAAGTTTAAGAAATCATGGGTATTTAACTTTTTCGCAGATTTGAGAGCTGGGATGTGCGGAACCGAGGCCTGGCGGTCTCGTCGCACATCGCGACCGACATGTGTCGAACAGTAACAATCAGAGCGAAGGAAAAGACAGAATCAGGAAGGACAGGAACTGCGCGGCACCACGCGTTCTCATGAGACGACGACCATTGTTGCACTGACGAGACCGTGGATCTGGGTCAGCGGTGGGGCCCGCCCGACCCTCCCAGTTTCCCGCGGTTGCAAGCCACAGCCGTCGTTTTTGCGGTTTGGCATCGCCTCTTGGAAAGCTAGATATTGTGCGACGCAAGATGGCAAGGGTGACCTAACATGGCCGACGGAGGACAGCGAAGAAGAAACAGCGTAAAACAGTCCGCCACGTCGTTTACCCGCAACATGAACGGCTTATAGCGTGAAGCTCGCGTTCCGCTTTTCTGACAGAGTTCGAGCGTAGCTTGCTTGTGATGGAAAAGAATAGGAGATGCTACTTAGAAAAGGCCCTGATAATTCGAAGGGATCGCGAGAGCTTTATTTTATTTTCAGAGGCAGCAAATCGTTCTGTTTGACTTACTACATTAATTTACTGAAGCTCCCTTCCGGTTTATTAATTTTACAATTTGAAACTATTCGCAAAATATATACTTAACAAAATGACATTTTTTTGTAAACAAATCTATAAATAAATAAATATTTTTGAAACTAACTAATTTTTAAGATAAAACTTCTCGATTATTAATGTGAAGTATTGCAACTGAGCGAAAATCAAGCGGACTGCGTATTAGACTACAGAACTACGAAAGGAACTACATTTAGAACAACCAATCAATGTTGAAATTAGAACGAATCTTCTCTACGTTTTCCGAAGTTTTTTTTTTATGTACTTAAACATCGGTGGCATTCCGCGCGTCGCCAGCGGAGATAATGACTTTTTTCCAGCTCGCTCCTCTAGCTATTCGTTCCTCCGTTCGTCTCTCGCGTATTATTCTCCTCTTCGGAGGAGGCCTCCGGCCAGTTGCCTCATCCGGGAAGGAGGGACCGGTGATTACAGCGAGCCACCGTGATTGCCGAGATCGTTTGACTCACGAAAATGTCATTAGGATTTCATTACTTCCAACCGCCTTGAGGAACGACTGCTCAACGAGTTTATGCAACGTTGTCTCTCGTTTCCCCCCCCCCGGCTTCTCTCCCTTCCCTCGTCTATCTTCCTGGAGAGACCTCGCCAACCCTGTCGTTCTTCTCGTTCATCTATCGCGCGAGATCCAGCCCGTGCACGAAGTAGGTCAGCCGCGCTCGCGGTTGTTGAGCAACTGTCACAAAGGATCGACCGGCGTAACGTCATCGGCAATTGACATTTGCGAGGAGATAGAAATTGGTTTTCAGAGATGCACGATTGTGCCAGACCGGGGCTGATTTAGAAAGGTGACGAAAATATCGAGCCGCACTGAAAAGAATCACGCGACCTGGTCCCGTTGTTCGCCGGAGTTTGTTACGCTTGTTCTGGACATAATCACTAGAGATGAGCGCCGGACGTAGGCCAAATCTCAAACCTGATTAGCGTTCCTTTCCATTTTTCAAATCTTGATATCATTATCGCCACTATTATATTATCGCATTAGTCTCGGTAATCGTCAGAACTTGTTAAGTTTGGATGTAACGGTGATTATGCAAGTTCATATTTTGTCTCATGCAAATAAATCTCAGAAAATAATTTTTATTTGTCATACTAAATTGTTTATTCATCAACACCGATGTGAGTCCTTAATTAAACTGAAATTATCCTGAGCGGGAGTCGTGACTACCAGATTTTACAAATTCATTCTGAGAATAAATGTATGTGAGAATAATAGTGGCAATGCTAAGACCAAAAGGCTCAAATTTAATATTTAAAATATTTATATAAAAATATTGTCAATAAGTTAAATTATAAAATATTTTAATGTTAAACTAAGACATAAATTTTTTACAAGTAAACAAAAAAATGAAAAACAAAGGAAAAACACGAGGGATTATAAATTTGAGGCTTCTGGTATATAGAAATAAAATCAATTAACACCTAATTGTAATAGTTGATGGTAACGTCGATTCAATATTTTTTCATAGGAAATTATTGTATCGCGTAACTTGTTTATTTGATTAACCGTAGCGATTAAACTCGGTATGCAATTCCACGCTTGACAAACGGCAGACAACATTTTCACAATAGAAACAATTACTTGGAGGCAATCTCTGCTTATAATTAACCGTAGTAATCAAATTAGATCCGATGCACGCAATCACGACGGTCGACACGAACAGACATATAAAGAAGCCGTTTTATTTCCCGGGAAAAAAGATTCCTCGCGACTCTTATTTTTGCGACAACGATTACTTGCCAAACACGAAAAGCGTTACAGTCGTGGCAATCACTCAATCATACGCGAAGCGTTACAAGTACCCTCCAACGCGTAAATCGAACTTCAAGATCATCAATGAACGACGTCGTCCTTAGAGAACTCGCATCACGAATGGTCACGGATCGATTTTCGGCGATTTCACGTCGTAAAATCGCTGTTACATCATTATTATCACTCTTTTTACAACGTACTTTTTACTTCACCGTACGACGATGTCTCGCTCCCGTCTTCCTCCAACTAATTCCAGCTCGAGAAGGAAACATCTTTCAGCACAACGAAACGACGCGCACCGAAACAACGTCACTAATCAGTCAAGAGTCACTCGATGCACAAATCGTTCATGACTTCCGATTCCCCGCGACGCTGTCGACTGTCCACGTTGGCTGGAAACTCGGGCGTCGGTCCTCTTCGTTAGTTTTGAGAAGCGTCTATATCGTCGCCGATTGGCATTCGTGGTTGCATTTCTCTCATCTCATTAGTATTATAATTAATATTTTGCTAAGGGACGTGTATCACACACGACGCCGCACTGTTCGTACCGCTCTCACTTCGACGGACGGCCCGCACGGATACCGGCATGCGGGTTTCATTATACGATTAGAAACAATATTAACATTCAATTTTCCTCGCGAGAGGCGCTACACATATTCACACTTTGGGGCGGGACCGCTGGGATACGTTCGCGGCGCCACGAAGGGGTGGCTCCCCTGAACTCAGTTCAAGGGACATCTTCGTTAAACCGCTGGCCATACCCTGCAAAAGACACAGATAACCGTTCAGTTAGAAAATGTTGTGATGTATACGACGAGAGATTTTGCGAAATTTCAGAAAATTAAGCGGTCTACTTCAATATCGAGCTATTTCTTCATCAAATCAACATTGTACACATGTAAAAAATTTAACTGTTAATGTTTTAAATAATTAACTAATTTCAAGTCAAGTTCAATACCAAAGTATGTTGCGTCTTTCAGCATAAATCTGTAGACACATTTATCTGTGCTGCACAAATGCGTTTTTCACGCTCGGTCTGTGGTGGCACGTATACTCACGCCGGTCTCCTCGCGGTTATTATATTATTAAAGAGATATGCGGTAACTTTGAAGCTTCCGGAATCACAGCGCGATGAATATTACGGCAAGGCGAGTAAGGTAAATTTGTCGTGTCATGCTGGTTCTCAGTGAATAGAAGAAACGTCCAACATGTCCCAAGGGGACACGTGACTGGCAGTACCAGTTTGCGTTGAGGCGCGCTGATTGACGCGTCGCACTTTAATTTCAAATTGAAAATCTCTATGATTGAGTATCGAAGTACTATTCAATTATGCTCACACAGAAATCGCCGATATGAGTTATAATAGCTACAATGACAAAGCTATTATCAGATGCAGACATTTAAGGAACGCTGTTCTCTCGTTGTACGTGAAACACGATAGATATTCTATATCTTAGAACGCGATTCATCTCACGTACAATTATTTTTATTTTCTGAACAGCATTATTACAAAGATCGAAATATTATATTATACAATTACATTATATTATACAATATAGATATTACATTATACAATTCTTTCAAACTTGAGCAACGTTCCTCTGTAACTGCTTAGCTAGTCACTGTCAGTTTCAATCTCAGACCGCAAATTTAGCGTATTCTCATTTTCCACAACATACAATGGTAGCCTAAGAGTTAAGAACTACTTTAGATGCATCAATTTCGCAATAACCTCTAGCTTCCGAAGGCAATGCATTAAGCCTCCATCGATGTCGATCCGATTCGGAGAAGCAGCACTTACGTGAGTAGTCCGGGGTTGGGGTCCGCCTGGTACCAGGAGTACTGCGGCATGTAACCCGCGTGATGCGGCGGCGGTGGCGGTGGCGGTGGATGATGCCCGGCCGTGTGCGGGTGATGATGGGAATGGGGTGGCGCGTGATGCGGATGGTGCTTCATCTCACCCGGCCAGGAGGGTGCCGGCGGGCTCTCGTTGTGCTGAGGCGACATCTCGCTTCCGGGGCTCGAGCTCCCGGGGGTGTGACCGCCGCCCCCGCCGCCCATGCCGCCGAGGTAACCCGTCGTCGGGCTGCCCGACACGGAACTTCCGCCCCCTGAAACACAAACGCGAACCGGGAACCGTTTCAGAACCGCTCCGAATCTCGCGGCCGTCGCTGCCGCCGCCGCCGCCGTCGTATTCAGCCGTGTCGCGTTGCTGCACATGCAGCTGCATGCGCCTGAATGGGACCGTCGTCGCAAATTGTATTAATCGCGCGAGGGAGCGGTATTGTGCGCTAATGCATCTGGTGGCTGTTACGAGACGGGAAAGAGTTTCTAGAGGGTGGTCGCGCGTTCGATTCCGCGGGCTCTAAGTCGAGTTGGGGTCTGCTCGGAGAAGGGGAGGTGTATATAGTTCATCCCTGACTGCACGTCACGTTTCCGTGATATTTCGCCATTAGAAGCGCTCCGATTTTTATCTTTTCCGAAACTTTGTGTTACCTTGATGCTATTCTTAAGCATGAGACTGTTACAGTTTCGAACTCATTAGTGTAAGTAATGAGGTACATTATAAAGTATACGCATATTTATATTCACTTATTAATTTTTGCAACGTTCAATCCAAGAATATGACTTGCGTAAAAATTAGTTTAATATGTTAACGTAATAAAAATATTTTGTAAAAATTAACGAAGCTTCATATATAAAGATAAAACTTTATATCCTATATCGAAATCATAGGCATAATGATGTGCATTAGGAAGTACACGCTCGCACTAAATTTCATCATGAAAGAGTGGCATTCCTAGCAAGAGAAATTTCTCAAGATGGGGTTAATTGCGCTGGTCTACGTCTTTCGTGGCGCATTTCCGAATAAATCACTCACTAGGCAGATTCTAGATTACCGTTAGTCGCAGGAAGAGAGCAGCGATGAGGCAAGCAATTTCGTCGTTGTCGGCGATACGGGCAGTGGCAAAGGCGCGATAAAAAACGCAGACCGCGAAAATTGCGCCGGATTATTAGTATTGTAATTACGGAGCAAAGTGGCGTTCGCGGAGATTGCGGCGGCGATGCGGTAAAGTGATGGAGCAGCCCCGTCAAGCGCGCAATCATCGCGCACGTTCACCAGTGACATTCAATTAACGCCCGTGGACGTACACCCAATTAAAAATGCGCGAGTGATCGTGTTCGCGAAAATAGATCGCGGTTGATCGTGAGAACCATTCAATCGATCGGCGGTAAATTGATCGAACGCGCGCTCTTCCAAAATATTAATTAAACACGCGATGGAAGAGAGTTGTCGCGATTATCTCTTTTGTTTAATTCACACCGGTGTATATTTTATTTATGCAACTGCAAGATGACTTACCTCCTTGCATGAGACTTCCAGGTTGACCGGGTTGAGGGGATGGACCTCCGGGTAGAGCGGTGCCACCCGCCAGAAGACTGCCGTGCTGGCCACCACCACCACCCCCGCCCTGCTGCGCCGCTTTCATCATCTTCTTGTACTTACTCCTCCTGTTTTGGAACCAGATTTTCACCTGCAAGAAAAATTGTGACGATTGTGTTAGAGATAGACTTTCATAAACATTTTTTTTCATTGTTACATTTACGTGAACGTAAAGTAGGAAATTCTATTACACATCCTACACTTTTGTTTAACTATATAGAATTTAACTATTTCAAACTTCTAACGATAATAAATATGAATAATCTTATCAATATTAATTGAGCTATTGTCCTTCATTTTGTCATAATAATAAAGGTAACTTCCTGAACTTTCTGAAGATATTGGATAAGCGAAAAAGATAAAAGAGGAACTTCGTGGGGACAAAAAGGTATTGCGATAGAATATTATATGTGCTTATTATATGTCATGCTGAATACTTATTAAATGTTTATTAGAATTTACATCATATTTACGATTCCACAAGTATAACTTGTCATACAGGATTACTTGTCATACTATTTTTTTAAAGTTGTCGTTTATGCATTTATATAACGATAACTAATTCCTTAACTTGGATTAGAAAATTTGAATATTCATACGTTACACGTTATTTAGTATTAATAAGCACACTTTTTTACATAAATCATTTCACTCATAATGTAGTCAGATGCAATAAATTGCAATATTTACAGATACATCAACCATATCAAATATACAATCAACATCGCTATCATAAATGCTACTAATAATTATTATGTTTATCATTAACGTGTCCATTCTTACATTGTTCCCTTGAACCATTAGATTGATCCATAAAATTATCACGAAATAGGACTGCAAGCGATTTCGTCGAGATGCATCGCCCGATTATCGACGCGCGATTGGAAATACATTTCGCAACCGCGATGCGCAAAAGCGTGCCTGAGTCTAATCCGATGCTTCGCATCATCGCTCCGCGCTGCCGGGTTAGACTCGGCGGCGAAGACGAAGGAAAAAGAAAAGAAAAAGAACGCATGCTTCGTTTCGTAATCATCGTTTCTTTTACCTCCTCTCTGCGATGCATAGAACCGCAGCGGCAAGCAGCTTCGTCGTCCTGCGGCGCGTACACCGGTGCGCACGCGCGACCGCTAGGATTGCACATGCGGTATTTTTTTTGTCTCAGCATCCGCACACATGCACCGCATGCACGTGACGTGCTGGCTCAATCTTACGTAACTTTGCCGCGCGGTGCTAAGCGTGTACGTGTACAGGAATACGCGAGGTGTACCCGCGTTGTGTACGACAGCCCGAACCGAAGCCATATGTTTGGACGTGTCGCCGGAATTGGTCCGCGAAAGAAATCCTACCGCTAAAAAAATTCCTTTTTACTTCGTTCTCTTCTACGCGACATCTCTTTTCCTATTTTACTGTAAAAAATTCTATTTTACTGTAAAATTCCTATTTTACTGTAAAAGTTAAATTCTATTTTACTGTAAAATTCCTATTTTACTGTAAAAGTTTTATTTAGTGAAAATAATCCTGCATCTGATTTAATTATTGTTGGATTCGCTAATACATTTTCTTTTTGTATATTATTCGTGTATAGATCGTTCAATATCTGCAAAAATAAAATTTTTCATATCAACGGAAGTCGATTATTACTTTTAGACACTTTTCCACACGCATATTCTTCTGTGTCCCTGACATGTTCCTGATTCCGTTATTTCACGTACGATTTAGAAGTATTCAGCTATGCCGGATGACTTGGACGAAAACAGAGACATGCCTTTTTATTAATAGTACACCACGCCTAATGACTTTTTAACGAGTCTATCCGCTATAAACCATCCTGACTTACTCGATCAAACTCGATATTCCACCGCCACGTCGATCAAACGCTGCGATCATAAAACGCGAGATGAATACATTGAATACGCGCCTCTATTCACCAGGCAGGAAGAATGTTTTTTCACAATTAAAGATTACTCTCCTTTCATGGCAATCTTAGCCTCGTCGAACAATGCATTCGCATGCGGTAGAAATGTAAATTATAAGATAAATTATACCGTTATGTATGTACATATATATGGCTGCCTATTAATTATCAAGCTGACAATGAAGAAACTGTTTATCGCAGAAATTAAACGTTTCTATTTTTTTGGTCATCTGCTTCATTAGTATAATATTTACCCAATCAATCTTTCAAATGCATTGATCATTGATAAAATAAATTTACAAAATGTGTGATAAAACGGTACATAAACACAGTTTTCTTGCAATAAGGTAAACCTGTTCTTTACTTTTAATGAACTCGTTTCTATATGATGTTGCTACTATTTCGCGATACATTTCAATCGTCTGACTCCTTATCTTCTAATATTCCCTCTCGACTGGGCAGACCGACTTAGTTAATTAAAGTAACTGTCCAGCTTTTGATTGACGTTCAAGGTGTAAAAAAGTTGATGACATGAACATATATATGTGCACGCTGTTCCATAGACTATTGCGTAGTGGAGGAATCATAGATTGACGTGGTGAGTGTGATGTGGATCTCTAAATAATCGCTTTCAGTTTATGGCTGTTTGACAAGATTGTCAAATAATAGGGAAGAAAGAAATTAATTTAAACATTTCGATAAGTTGCACAATGCAGTCGTGTACATCAGGCAAATAAAGAACTGTGAAATATAGGAAAATATTTTTACAGTCGTATAAATTTGCAAGTGTCCTAAATAAAAGATTAAAAAATTTGGAATAAGCGATCAAAAGAACAATTATACTGTGGCGTTAACTACAGCTTTGTCGTGCGGAAATCTCACTTTTCGCACATTTTAAAACGCGAAATAATAATCCAGAATAAATTGAAAATCGAACCAGGACTAATCGATAGGATGGCACGGCGCTTTTGCATTATACATAAGCATGAAGAAATCAGAAATAAAGTCTAGTTTTAGTTTTGCGGAACACGCATCGTCACACTACGCCGTGGCCTCCTCATTAAAAGCACGATACGAGCTACCGAAAGAAACTTGATTGACACAGACGCACGCATGTACCTACAGAGTATACAAAGTGTCTCGGAATCCTATTTAATTTTAATGACAGATTCTTTGATTAATTTGGGACACCAATATTCTCCCGAATAAAATACCCAAGTATATTTTGATCAATTTGTAATTGAAGAAATAGCTGTACCAAGGATGATTAACGTTGAAAATATTGCGTCCGGTATTTGTCGATATTCAAGGAAAAATCAGTTTTAGACACTTCCAAGCACCTGTCGTTAGGAGATCCCTATGCATACGCGTTATTCATTGCGAAAAATATGCCGCGGCAACATCAGCAGCCCCTGGTCTGCGAGCGTGCGCCCGGCGTGCCGGCGCAAATAAATCTCTTTCTAATTGCTCGCTGAAAAACCCGGTTGCGCCGAGTAGAGATGGCGCCCGACAAAGGCCAGCAGCGCTAAAACCCGGTTTCGACGTGCTTTATTTCGTTCAGCTGGCCGGTCGACCTGGCAAGCCTAGAAGAGAGGATCGCGCTCGCCGAGCGGTTTGTTTATTGATATTTACAGCCGACGTTGACAGGGCACGACGCGCATCGACGGTAAGGGATGCGCCTTCGTACGTGAGGATAACGTTAGTGGGGTTCACCTTTTTTCGGGCCGCCGGCGGCTTCTCTTTCGCGAGAACGGCATGCGGGATATATTTACGTGTGTCGGCACGCTCGGCGCAAAGCTTTAATTAATATCTTTTTTCCAGGTGTCGTCGGAGCACGTTAGACACTCGTACGAATGGTTCTTGTTGCCTCCGTATTCGGAGAACGGGACCATGAACAATGATTTTATCTTTTTCGCGGTAACTAAAGATAAGATATATATATTGGTTTTGTCGTTAATTATTCGGTAAAATGTCGTATTTTGAGAATATTGTAAAAACTCTATAGGGGAACGCGGGGCATAATGGAACCACGGGGTATAATGGGATATGGTTGATATCTCTTTACAGAGATGCTGCCATGTAATGAAATATATGGAAATTATTACTCTTAGGCCGGTATTCATAGTCGATTCTTATTTTAAGACTGTCTTAAGTAACGTTTTAAGACGCTAATACGGCTCTGTGATTGGTTTAAGACATCTTAACCCTCAAACTCATCTGTTGGGTTACGGTAACCCAACTCGAATTTTTTTTTACAATTTCCAAAATTTTGTTTTTGTTTTTGTCAAAATATCTTAAGTCGCTATAAATTTCGGGAATTCTTACCTATATATTCTTTTTCCTTACCTTCTGGGGTATCGATTAAAAAAAAAGAAACTTAAATTGAGGTATTAGATCCCGAGTTATGAGCAAAACAAGTCGTTGGGTTAGGCTCACCCATGTGGTGTGTTTGAAGGTGGCGCCGAAGTGCGGTGTTTGAGGGTTAAGATTGTACTTAAGACGATCTTAAATATAAGACCTGACTATGAATACCGCCCATAGATGTCCCTACCCGCGTGCTGTTATCAGTTTCCATATTATTTTTAGCTGAAAGATGCTAGAAATTATTTAATGCGTTCGCTATG
>NJRL01000322.1:219836-231634 GCA_003063815.1 Aphaenogaster rudis | reverse complement strand
CGAGGTGACACATGGTGACCAATGAACTAAATTACTCGTCGTAAGTGTGGCACGATTAGCATTTGCGAAAAATATAGTTCTGGACTTGGTAATGCATATCGACAAATTCCAGGAAAGCATGGCGACAAATTCCAGGAACCATGTGTTAGCTGTGTCACTGCGCGATTGATACATTTTGTAGAAATGTTGTGACACACATATGCAGTACTCTAATTCTTAATAAAATCAAATAGATCAATCTGCAAACGTTTTTATTAATTCTATTATAACACGTTAAAATGTAATTTGGCAAATTGTGTCAACACGTACAATATCACCCAACGGCAATTATATTGTGCGTGATATATGTTCTCCATTGCTGACCTCATCGTAACTCATTCTTCATCTGATCGAAACGGAGACCGGACAATTAAATACAATTACAGCGGCGGTGATGACGGAACGACTAATGATACAATATGAAGTCAGTAAAATGGTTCACAGTCATAACATTTGGAATATCGCTCTCGTAATCTGTGAGATAGTAATCAATTATTAATCGTATCTATAAAAACTCTTTTAAATGCTCCGATCATTTAATATTTATTAAGAAAAATATTTATTATACGAATAGATAAAATCTTTGTTAGCTGCACTATTCTAGAAATGTTTGTCGTATCTGCTGAAAAAGGATGAAATCAGGAGACTCGAAAATTACGAGTGAATCCGAATCGTGAATTACGGGGACGCGAATTCCATCGTGCGTTCAGCTTCTCACGTAGGGACCCACGCGAAATTGAAAGTTATATTGCAGCGTTGTGTCGCACACGTTGGTTCGAGTTATTCCTGGCGGCGGGTCGATTCCCCTTTATACAGTGGGACCCCCGTCGGCACGTTCTGAATGATCCAATCTGTCCGCACAATAAATAATCACGCGTATCGGTACGGCCTACCTGCGGCCGAAAGCCGTAACAAACTAATCCGTCATCGGTGCCCGACGCCGCGGCCGGTGCACCTCGCCTGAGGATTTTCAGTGAGCGTCAATCACGCGGTGCACGGGTGAAGAGTGCACGATGAGGTCACCCTCGCTCATGCCCTTTATACGATCTAACTAAGTAGATCAACGAGCGTACATCTGATAGCGCCGAATTAGCAGTGCACTTGTTTGCGCGGGAAAGATAGAGCAAGATGAGAAGGAGATGGCACATTCATATGTAATATATCAATTGTTTGCACGAAAAAGATAGAGCAAGATGAGAAGGAGATGGCACATTTATATGTAATATACTAAAATAGAAAATTTCAACGTATTTTAACAGTGCGCTCGACTCTGGTCTCACACATGGCTGCTTGCTAAAAATTGGTGCTTAGAAGATACGAAATAAAGAAATCGTAATTACTTTTTCCCTTTAATTTCTAATATTCGCAGTATGCGCAATTTCTCCTAATTGTTAGGTGCGTTCCATCGTATAGATATCTCGCTAATACGTCCGAAATCACACTTGGACGCAGCTGGATAACATATGTCGCATATTTCGAGGAGGACGGTCGCTCGGTCGGGCACACGGCGGATATCATAAGCGTTTACATTTCCAGCTATCGGCTGGGCGAAGAGGATACGGGGGAGTAGGAGGTCAGGGAGAATAATAACAGCCGTGTAAATGCGTCACTAGGGCCCCGTTCGTTCGCATAATGTTATAATGCCTTTTTTTTTCATTTCGCTCGCCCGCTCACTCCTACAATGCAACGTCGACCCCTCCGCCCTCGCGCGCCTCTCGTCCACGCGCCGGGGCCCCTCGCTGCTTCGGCGGTTCCCACTTCCTGCCTGGCATCGGTGATGCGCAGTGCCACCTTAACAACGAAATTCCCCAACGGTGCAGCGGTCCTCCTCGCTTTTGTTTCGTTCACGGTTGTTTCTTTTGTATGTATGACCGCGAACGTAGCGGGAAAGTTTCGCGTCGGAATCCGGCGATGATATAAAAGGAATTATAGATGTTATCAAGCGGCGTGATTCGCGTGTTTCATGGAGTCCCGCGTTCAGATTTCAGCTAAGCTCTTCAACTTCTTGCATGGCGGATTACATCCTCATAATCCGAAGGACGATCTTGATCTCCTATCATCCCTCATGCCACGCTCGCGCGATGCTCAAAGGCACATTAATTAAGTAGCAAGTTACTAGTTAATATCTTTCAACGAAATGTAATGAAAAAGGTATGCCAAAACGAACTTGCCCCTACCCGACTTGTCTCTACCGGTTTACTTATCGCGCCAACACGCGAGTCTTGCCATTTTTCTGGCGTGATAATGGGACTTCGGACGATGGCCGGCGCAATGGGTCGCGTACAATGTTGCGCGCAATCGCGTCTGTCGTTTTGTCGGCCGTCCGCGACACAAAGCCGCGCGTGCTAGCTTTGTCCGGTGAAATCTTAATCGGAAGCGCGATTATCGCGATATCGTTATTATACGCTTCGCGCACTCCGCGTCCGCTCCGCGCCGCGTCGGCACGAGGTCGCGCGAAGAGACGAAAAGTGGTTGAAATCAAACGCAATTCCGTAGTGGGCTCACGTGCCGCGAACAACGGTGACACCGTGACGAGCGGAATACCGCGTCGCGCGGAGCGGTACAACACCGTCACCGTTCCTTTTGTACCGTCGCCATTTGTTATTTTGTACATATTCATAACGGCGTTACATCACACCGGCGCGTACCGATGCATTCTCTCGCTCCCGTTGCTTTTTTTTTCCCTCCCGGTATTTTTCCCCGCTTTCCGTTTCCACGTCCACGGATACCAATCAGTGGTTGTCATCCATCAACGTCCGCCGTTGATGCGTTTCGCGCGGATTTATTAGGTCTTGAGGAATGACCACGCAGAAACAGTGCTGGTCACGTCACAATTAAAATGCGATTAATGCATTGTGAGCGTATCGGGTCGCTGATTTTTGCCGTGGTAAACGATTTTAAAAAGAGAGTCAGTACTAATTACTCAATTCCGTTCTTGAAGAAAAACATGTTCGTACAAAAAATTACAACTACATAGCTGCATTCATTGAAGAAATCAAACCTGATTGAATTTATATTCTCCGTAGACTGCGCTCAAACAATTTCAATTACTGTTTCGTACTTTATAATTTTTCTCTTATTAAGAAACATCCCTCAGATATATGCAAGATACCATTATTATTCAAAGGCAGTTTATCTTACCTCTGAAAGCGTTTATATAACAAAAGCGTAAGCAATCCAATTAATTTTCCATAATTAGTAACGTCCTTTCTTAGCAGAAGCCTGACTTTCCTAACTTCCTGTGGAGCACCAATAAATTTTCATTATCAGTTGTGATTCTTAATCAATCCGTATTTCCTCTAATTAAATCAGAGTTCTTTCACATCGCGAGCTGTGTAATATAAGTCCCGATGAAGTCTTATTTATTCCCTTAGATTTCAGCGCGAGTTCGCGCGAGGCATTTACGCAGGATCAGCCGCAACCTGTGGTCCTGCGTTACGTGAGAAATCTTCGGGCACCGTTATTGTATATCGCGCCGGCTGTCGTTCGCAAGACACAAAGACCCTATTCATCCGCATGCAATTGCATGTGTAGGAACCGATCCTGACTTCCATCATGCTGCGCGTCGCTTCGCGCTATCCTCTCCATCGACGAATACCCTTCCTCCTTGGTCGCTCAACCTCGTTACCGCGTTACATCGCAGCGGAAAAGAATTCGCAGTAAGCCGAAAGCAATGCGCGTCTCTCCGTAAAAACGCAGTCTTCCGATCAAAAGCCGCAAACGGACATTAACGACACGAAAGCGCGCATTCGGGTTAATATCTGCCCGCAGCATCGCGTAACTGTCGGTCGATCGTAGAATCGCGACTTTACTCGAATATACAATTATTCATTCAGCGTGGTTACATTAGTAGCAATTACTAATCTTTCTATTATGTCGAGATTAATAGGACGATAGTATTTTTTTACGATACGAGTTATTAGCCTTATAGGGTTATTAATATTAATTAGCGCCCGTTTATTTCTTACGCTAATTGAGATGCAGTGATTTACAAACGGTTTCTTAACTGTGGATGAAATTACGTTCGCTGATCAAAACCGGAAAGTTTTGGATTTTAATTTATGAATAATACGCATGTTTAACGTAATTAAAAACTTAGAATGCATTAATTATTACGTATATAATTATTAATATATCAATTATGACATACGTGTTACAAAGTAATATATTATAAATAAATAAGGTTAAAGCTTTCAAGATGTACAATCTCAAATATTAAAAAGTATAAAACAAGGCAAATGAGAGCTAGCGCCGTTGGTAGAGCGAAAAAATAATTCACAATTAAATACAATATTAATAAGTTTATAAAATTAACAAACGTTTCGGCCTACAGTTTTGGGCCATCTTCAGTGTGTGTCCATATAAATTCAATAAATAGTCATAATATAAAACGTTGAAACTCATTAAGAGGTAGTGGCAGGTGTCAACGTCGAAACCCGGATGTGACTATTGCCTTTAATCAATAAAATTGAAAACAAGAAATTAAGATGCGTGAATTAAAAAGTGTGTTAGAAACTAGAGTGTCGATTAATAAAACAAAGGCTTACCTGACAATCACATCACAAATTTGCAAGACGTTGATATTCATGCCGATAAATTAAGTAACATTGTTAAATCGAAGAGTTACAAAAATCTCGACCGATCTAGCCGAGTGCCAGATGTACAATGAGTAACGAGATATCATCGACATCAAAGTCATATGGTATAAGAAACAAATAATAAATAAATTTGGAAGCAGTATATATGGAACTACCAGTAATTATAAAGTAAATAAAAATAAAAATAAGGTGACATTAACATTAACAATGTGGAAGTCCCTCGGTAATTCTAGAATACTCCCTGCTAAAATCTAACGTGTCCTCTTGTAAATTAATGCTATTGATTTGACGTTTAATATAAAACATTTCAGAAACACTTCTCCTTATATATGACTTCTCAACGTCCAAAACCTTAATATTGTCCCAATCAAATTCATGTCCAGTTAATCTATGTTGAGATACTACTGACAATTCATTCGTGTTTCTGCTAATTTGATTACGATGTTCTTTAATGCGAGTACCCAATTGTCTCCCCGTTTGTCCCACGTAAGAAGCGTCACAATCGCGACAATGAGGTAATATATTATATTATATACATATATTAGAAAAAAGCTCCTCTTTTTTCTTCTCTCTTAATCAGATAAATAATAAAGATAATTGAAAATTGGCACATTTATCGGTATCAAAATATACAGCGGGCTTCAACGGGCAAGCCAGCGTAGGAAAAGCGGCACAATGTAGAATTAAATCGGGCGCATTTTTCGCATCGCAGTATTTGGGGAAGCGCTGAATAGCTTCACTTTGCAATTTTCACGATAGACATGACGCGGGACCTGACGGACATTCCCATGTCCGTGTTCTCGCGAGTTTCCACGAGCAGGAATAAGTCCTCGTTTGTAGGTGGGTACCTTCGTCACGGTGAGCGGTTCGCAGCATGGTTTACCGGACAATCGTGGTGGATGCGCTCGAGGACGATGAGCGGAGACAGGACAGAAGAGAGAAAGAGAGAGAGAGAGAGAAAGAATAAATCGGAAGGAGGGAGAAAAATAGAGGGAGAGAGGCCGGGGAAAACAGAGAAGAGAGACAATCAGAGGAGAGAAAGGGAAGGAAAGAACGAGAGAGAGAAGGAGAGAAGGGACCTTCTTCTTGGTAGCGGCCACGGAGGAAGAGAGCGAGGGACCACCATGTACACAGGGACGCGAGGGAAGCGAGGAGAATGTCGTGCTGTGCTCATCGAGGTGTAGATCCTCGTCCCCTGGGTCGTTCCTACGCCGTGGTCAGCGTCCCACTAAGCCACGGTCACGTTTACGTTGTCGCTTCAACCGCGTCTAAACCGTTGTCGTATGTGGCAACGTTAATCTTACTCGATCTTACGCGATCATCAGGATTTGTGCCGTCTTTCCGGTGAGCGACCGGTTTTCCGCCGTTATGTGATAAATTGCGTCGGTAGAATATTAGCAGATACCGTCGAATACTGCTCATGGTATATATGACTAGGTCCATAAACATAGGATCGTTATAGCCTCCATAAAAGCAAATATATGTTGATCGCGGTAAAAAATGTATCCGCATTTCTTCATGAATGGAAAGTATCGGCGTTAATCTTTCTCACGGAATTCATTGTCAGTGGTAAAATTCACTTGACGGTTTTACGAATTCCGTGTCTTTCATATTTGCATGACAACTGTGCTATTATGCCGAAAGTTCCATCCCTTTCACGCTCAGCGTCTCAGCGAAACTTGGCACTTTGCTTGCTCCTTCCATTAGAGCGACAATGAGGTGACTTTCGACGGCGCGGCGAGACAATACGAGACGATATCTTGATCTCTCGGAACGCAACAACTAGAGTGGCCCCTGCGCGAAATACCTACGGTATCCCTGAACACGTAGTCCTCGCCGCGCGATAAAATCGTTTACGCCGCGCCAAGAGTTTCGCTTCGGCGAGCGCCTCGCGCTTCGAATCGCACCTGGCGCGAGGTAGCAGGTTGCCGAGCGGCTGCGGAGACGATCGGTACCGCGAAACATTGCGAAAGAATTAATATATGCTGCTACATGAATCGAAAACGTCGTAATAGAACGAGAATTAACAGATGATATACAAAAATTTCGAATTGCATCTTAATAAAAATTATCGATGCAGAGGCCTATGCCTTGTATATAACTTGAAGATTAAAAATGTGCTACCGATGGGATATCACACTTCTGGGTGCTGGATAAATATTAGCCAGAACACACATCCAAACTCCAAATCTTCTACTGCAACTTGATAAGTCGTTGCGTCAAAGAAGTCCTAAATCTCGACCGCTTGTATCATCGTCATGTGCATTCCTATCCGCTTCATATCTCCGTAACGGTCCCTACGTCCACTTCCACCTCTTTGTGTCGCTAATGCTCACCAGGCTCGTATTTTCACGATCGCGATCGCGGAAGAGGGAACGCAATCGTTCCGCCGTGCAGGTCGATATCTCAATCTCGCCTCCTTCTTTTTCGTGCGTGGCTCAAGCGTACGCTCGCGGATACCTGCGCCTACCTCGGAAGCAGCCGGTGAAGCAGTCCTTTACCGCGTGTACTTTACGGGCTAGACCCGCAGGTCGTTCGCCACCGAGTGTAAACCGCGCGCTGTACATGGCGCACGCGATGTGCCGCCAAGTTGCCGATTTCCGTAAAAGTCTAGAAACGCTCTCGCGCGCGGCCCGGCGGAGCGCGAAGCCGGCTCCTCCCGGTTACCTAAATGGACCTTAGCGCTTCCACGAAAGCGAACGCAAAGACGCATTCCCGCGGTGCGCGGACTTGACGCACGGTTGCGCTCAAGGCGAGTCCCTTACAGCTTAATTCGTGTAGCTTGGGAGCGCGGCCTACCGCGAGGCCTAGACGAACGAACAGGTGTGAGATGCACCGCGAGGAAATGGCGGAACTAATGTTACCGCGAAACGTTTAATGCGCGCATACGTATTCGCGGCCATTTATTACGCACGTCGCGTACTAATATACCCCAAATAGCGCTTTCCGATTCTTTGGAAGATTAAACATTTCGAAGTAGTACCTCTGACGATGACATTAATAGAAAGGGTTAATCTTCACGCGACGTAGTAGTTGAGATTAACCCGGGAAACCCAACAGGAATTGAGAACAGCAATTGTCTTTACAAACGGTAGCGAGAATCTCTAATTAACGGACTTTGCACGTCTGTCTATCGGGAAAGATCCCGCGTGAAATTATGCCACCGCAACCGGACGCGGGGGTCGTCAAAGCGTGTTAAATCCGCGTATTAAGAGATTAGCTTCACGTGTGCCACGGATAAAAATTCCGCGGTGATCAATCCTCGCGCAAGCGGATGCGGCGCGTTCAAAGCGCGCTAAATCACGCCCCGAAAGAGGGAAAGAGAGAGCCTCGTTGACGTCGAAGGAGTTTCTGGGTTTCGCAAGCCGGAAGAGCGAGTCGCCATCGGCCGCGGAGATTTATCTGCAATCGCGACTGCAAAAGCGTCGAACTGCTCGGCGCTTCTGACGCACCCGGCCGTGTATGCAAATGCACTTGCGTGCAAAAAAAAACGGTGGCGGCAAGCAGCGGCAGCAACAGCAGCAGCAACAGCAGCAGCAACAGCGGATGGACGCGTGTTTACAGCAGTACTTTACAACAAAACAGACGGAAACTCGGTGAGCGAGTGACATCGTGCTACCGCGCAGGATGATGAAGTGGATTCCCTCCTGGCGAGGATGTGCATTATATCACGCTTATACGACCGCCGCTGTGCGCACCGATGCGCCTGCACGCGCACCGATGCGGCGCGACGCAAGTAGTAATGTGACGCACTCGAAGATAAAGTCTTATCTCGTCGGCACGCTGCAGCACAGCGCGATGGCGTGGGATTCGCGATCTCGCGCGAACCGCCGGGAAATCCCGACGATCATTAGCATACGTAGCCGTCACGAGGATGAGGAACATTTTCCATTCGATCGCGAAGATCGCGATATAGTAACCCGGATTGTGTGCGGCACGATCGAATCGCTCGATCGACGGAGGCGGTCGGCCGGAAGTCTGCTTGCGTGTTGTTCGCTCGGGATTTACATTTTAAAGTGTCGGTAGAATGTTACGGAAGGATTTATGTTTCTGGGAATCTCTCGGCACACGTTACGCGCGAGATCTAGATGTGTTTCACGTTTTGTGCTCGAAACAATTAAGGCAGCGAGCATAAATAAAGTATGACCGAATGTACGCAGAACGGTGTAGACTGTATCTCGCTAAAGCGCGAAATTAAGTTAGAGTTCGGCGAGATATGACATGATGGCATATAAGATATAAATGATGATGGAGCAAAAATTCGTATCCAACGTGTTGCGGTTTCACGTGGAAGATCTTACGGTTAGATGACGGAACGGTACATTGTGTTGAACGCGTATGTACCGCTGCGCTTTCCAGGCACATCCCCGGGTAACCGCTGGAAACGCTCGCGTTCGACACAGCTTTCAGCAGCGTCCTTTCTTATAAGCTTGTCCCGTGTTTTTGGTCTTAACGCTTTGACAGACGTGGCGGCGCACGGCCAGATAGGCGGGCGAGAAAAACGCGTCACGACGCATCTCGCAGTCATGTACATAAGTGCGCTTCCGCATTCATACGGGGAGAGAGTGACCGATTCTTCCCAAATTAAAGCGGAGAACTATCACTATAGTTCTCATTCTTGTCAGTTTTATGCGGAATCTACAATCGTATCGAATTTTTTTTACATCGATATATGTGATTCGCTCTATTTTAGTGATTATAATTATTTAATCATTTTTACGTTTTGACAATTAACAGTTCAGTTCAGTTTCTTGTCGTCTAACCTTGACTGTCTTTTAACTATTTTCCATTTTTATTTTCTTATATTTAATTAATTTTTGTTTTACTCTTGACTTCATTTAATTTTATTTCTATATATATTTAATTTATTCATTTTATTCACGTGACTATCGAATCATGTACATAAATTATGGCTGTACGAGTTGCTGCGAGATCAGGCCAAAAGATACTGAAAAATAACTAAGTGATCCATCCGGCTAACCAACTGGGATGGATACAGGACGTTTGAAAATTTTAACTTGATATGATCGACCTTGGTTTGAACACTCACGCGCACCTTTATGTTTAGTATTTGTTCGTTTTGTATATTCCGGTGAAAATGACTCGAAAATGAGTCGAAACGCGTACGGTGTAAAACATTGTAATTTTCTAATGATGTAATTAAATATCATTATAATACGCTAAAGATTTACGCACTGATTATAGCGTTGACTTCCATACCCAGCATCTTTTTTTTTGTATTTTGAACAGTGGGAGTTCTTACTGAATATTATTTTTGTATAATTATTTAAGTTCTGATCGCGCATCCTCAAGCATTGCAATAAAATCCGTAGCGTCGCTAAGCATGCACAAATTCCCATCACCAGGCGCATCCATACGCACGCGACACACATACGCACACAATCGCGAAGAGTAGGACCCGTAAGCCGCAGCCGCATTATCCGAAGTACTCTTCGGCGCATAGCGGGCACATGCAATTTTCGAGCGGGTTCTGCCAGCTGGATGTTGGAGAAAGAAAGAGGCGACGACGAGCGGTAGGAAATGCGCGAGGAAGAAGCGGCAGGGAGGTGGGAGGGAGGAGCGTAATTTTACCCTGGTTGCCGGTAATTTCACGCTTTTACTCGGGCAGGTTAGCAAGGCGCAGCTCGTTCTCGTGGAAAATGTCGTACCCGTTCGCGAGTTCTCCTCTTCGCCCCCTCTCGCGCTGCTGTCCTCGCTTTAAAGACCTGCTAGCTCACGAAAACGCAGACGGTACCGGCAGATAGTTACGGGACATGAGTTCCTCGCTCGCGGGATTTTATCGCCCCAGAAATCTTCCGGTGTATCTACACACGCGTGCGTGCGTACGTGGGTGCGTGCGTGGATGCGTGCGGGCGTGCGTGCATGCGTGCGGGCGTGCGTGCGTTCGAGCGCGCGCGGCGGGCGAACTTATCGTCGGTCTAGATTCGCGACTGTTCACTTATTAGCGCGCGTTTGTGATTTATCGTGAACACGAGCTCTCGCAAGGATTAAGCAATCCGATCCTTAACGCTGGTGAGAGATGCGAACGTTAAACGGGGGGTTATCACAGACTGTCGTAATTACGGCAGTCTGCGAACTCCTAAAAGATCGCGTACTCTCGCGACAGTTAATTTTTGTTGTCTCCACTCTTCTCCATTTTATTTATATTACAAACAAGAGGAGACTGGAGTCCGTAGGAGGACGAATGAGATGCGGTCGGTCAAGATAGACTGTTTTGATGTCATCTTAAAGATTAAGTATTATTTGGAGAAAGAGACGCATTCAAGTACTCCCACTTGCTAATACAATCCGCATTCTCATTGCGAATTATTACGCGAGATCATTATACAGGAATCGCTGTAATCACCTCATTCCAAATTCCGCCCTTTCTGCCGGTTAAGGATTCCCCCTATGTAATAGCATCGCGAAGATGATTAAAACTGGTTTCGTTACTTATGCATACATAAATTTCATGCCTCGCACGAAAGAGGAAGCATACCAAGATCGTACCAATCATAGAGCTGATTTGTATCATTTATTCGCGCGCGACGATCATTGATGAGAAAGGCAATGTGTCGTTCGAAGTCGCTATTATAGTGAGACCTTAATATTGCCTCGTCGAGCGGTACTACTTAAGTGTTAATAAAAATTTTTAATGTAACTATAAGGCTCAATGATATAAAATCTAAAGAAATTAAGAAGAAAGCCAAGTGTGAGCCAGTATCGATATTGGGGCGTACAAAATTGTTATTTATTAATCAAAAGTAATTTACAAATGGACACGTTAAGTATTAATGCTTGAGAGATGGTATTGATTGGCAAATACTTAGGATAAAGATAACAGAAATATTTGATGTATAATAATTTTTTTCATAAATTTATCAAATTTTTATAATATTAAGTTATATAGGTATATATATATATTTACTTATTGCAGAAACACGTTTTCTCGAAGATAATCAGCGATAATAATACTGTAAGATATCAAATACTTGTGGTGAAAAAAATCCAAATTTTTCAAGTGATAATCTCGTCCTATTCGATACTGCGTGGATAAAGGTATCGATACCTCATTAAAATAAAGCATTTCTAATACATGCACGCACTTAGAGAAAAAAGTCGTATCAGCAACTAGAAATTTGTGGACAAATAGCGCCTCAA
>NJRL01000322.1:174359-209382 GCA_003063815.1 Aphaenogaster rudis | reverse complement strand
AGGCACCAAGATCCGCCGTGACCGATAGGGGCTTTCTTTCATATTTATATTTGTTTAATATCATCGGTCTTATTCTTAATATCATTTGTTCAAAACATTAAAATTGCAATTTTGTATCACGCATTAATCTTGTTATTATTTAGGTCATGGAATATCTCTCATTATTCAAAATTATTTTCGCGATATTTTTCGCGATGTGGTTACGGTAATTATTAATTACTTCTGTCTTGACCCGATGATCAATATCCGATAAACAAAGCGTTTTGTTTATCAGCGCAATGATCAATTCAGCGAACGGTCGTTAACGAACTACCTATTCTGGTCTTTAATCATAAATTATTGACACATCGAAGTAACCGCGATATCGTTCAACGCCGGAGTAGTAACGTATAAAGCGGAAATTATATGCTTGTCATCGACGCCGCCGTTTAGGAAACACAATGCAAAAGAGCCGTGATAAATCAGTCTTACGACACTTCTGGAAGTATCAGCAGCATGTAAAAGTCGCGGCATACGGTAAGCCGTGTATTAAGCCTCGCGGCTTCACGGCGATTGTAGAGCGAGTTCTTTGCTCGCGCTCGCGATCCCTGCCCTTTCCTTTTGCTTCTCACCTTACCTTCTTTTGACGTTTACCGAAGCACTCCTATTTCCTTTCCCGCGCTTTTTGCCAACGCTGCCCGAGTATTTTACCTTGTGATGAACGCACGGTAAACCTGAAGTATTTATTACATCTAAACGATCGCTTCAATAAATTGCACGATTCGATTTTTTGTTCACATTCCACGCATATGACATTATTTGTTATCTATCGATTTATATTTTTCTTTATCGCTTGTCTCCGTTTCAAGTCGAAGCAAATCATTTTCAATGCAATAACTTCACGGTCGCGAGAGATCTCAAAGATGCTAGAAAAATGATGATAAATTCTGAATTTATTTGTCACAAACTTTTCTGGTAAACATTTCGCTCTTTTCATCGGCGCGATAACCTTCACGTGGTGAATAGAGCTGCTCTAGAAAGATAGATTCACGGTCAGAGCTCGTAGGAACCCGTTTCTTCCCACTTTGCTGCGGCGACGCAACGACGCAGCGGGATATCAATGAATACGACAAACTGGACTGCATGCGGACGCACGCGGCCAGCGCGAGCAGACACGATTTTAATCGACAGATCGTAACGAGACGGCCTCATTAGCGGCCGGTTGCCCTTACGACTTTGATAATTATCCGCGAGCAACCGGTCGGCGCGGCATATCGCGCCAGATCTGCCATACCGCGGACGATACGGAAGAGGAATATTCTTTCGCTCGATGGATCCATCAACGTGGGAATTTTGTAGTCGTTAACGCGCCATCGTTAACCAGCGGGGAATTTTTAATTTGGAAGGAAGGCAGAATTATACAGTGACGCGACGGCTCACGCGGCGGTAACGGCAGCCAAAGTCGTTTGGAGGATCCCGCCATTACGATCTGTAAACATCGGCAGCTCGTTAATTCTTAATTTATGAACTGCGAAGGGCCGCCGGTATGACACCCGTCGTGATTTGTTCCGGCTCGTAGTAAATTTATGAGTTGCGTAATTATCGCCTTAATGGAATTCCGCGCGGTGAACGTTTGCGTTAACGCCGAGAGCGTACGGAAAATTGCCAGATGAATCCATCCGCTCGGTCGTATTGGTTTCTGATCTTCCGTTCTTAACGTTAATACTCGTACTACGTATAAATCATTATTACCGTACTTTATTTTGTGCGCGATCAACGTATGTCATACCGTCATTATATTACCGTATTTTATTTTGTGCGCGATCAACGTATGTCACACACCGTGAGTTCCTGTTCGTCGTGTAATTAGTATCGTCGTATTTTACAGAATCAAATCAAATTTCGACATACCATAAAAATACCATAGTATAAAAAGGATAACAAATCCTCGATATAATATCCTTCGCGAGCCGGATAATCATAAAGATTCTACGCGATAAAGTCTAACGAGTTCGAGCAAGTCGCGAAAGGAGGGGAAGCGACCTATTACGTTGATGCCTATGTCATGTTACTAAGACCGAAAAGACTAATTAGAAGTATGTAACTTAACTTCCTTCTACGTCATAGAGAATCGCACCTTCGGACGGGCGGTATCATTTAAAAGATATAACAATTTGGAACGATGATTAAATTTTTACATTGTTTCGTAGAGTATATAAAATGGAATCACATTATCTTAACAAGCTATTGTCTCTGAACTTGTATGCCAAGCAATACCAGGGCCATTTTGACCCCTAATGCACGTCAGAAGGTTAAATACACTTAGCCCAATGGAAGTTCCGCCACGGCGATGACTGGAAAACGCCGTTGCGCTACGTGGGCCTCGACATGAAAGTGAGATAGCGATCCGACAACTTTAATTAACTTTGACATTGCCGCTGTAATTACAGGCGTCATTAAAAGCGGGAGCATTGTAATTGAGTTAAGGAAAGCGATTTGTACCGCGGAACAAACGGGAAAAAGTCCTGGCTCGTCTCGACTTCCCGAGATTGCTCGCTTTATATCCGTTTTGCATCTCGCGTTCTCCAGAAAGTTTGGTCTTAAACTCCTTATTGCCAGAAATAGGACCCACATCGGTTTTGTTTGGGTGAGTGTAAAGGACGCTATTACAATATCGTCGTATATCAATAACTTGATATAAGTATCTGTAAGTTATAATATTTTAGCGTTCATTTGCTGCTGATTTCGTATTACTCATAATTTGTTATCTTTGTTTGTAGATGACTTTTTTGGGTAAATGTCATAAACTTATGTAATTATATAATTCAATGTATCGCACCTGTCTCTTATACACATCTAGATGTGTATAAGAGACAGTTATAATACATCTGGCCAGTCAGGTCGAATTAAAATTAACATTTCTGTTGTTTTTCAATAACTTGAATCACGTAAATACAATAAAATAATATACTGGAAATATAATATATTGCAAACTTATATTGCAAATTTATATTGCTTATTTGCCTCGCTCTCTAACATCTTCAGTCGTGCAAAATATTCGTCCTTTATTTATGTTCCGTTTATTGGGCACTTTTTATTTATGCCCATTTGCCGCCCACCGCAGATGCATTTGCAGGTATACATCGCTGAGAATCGTGCACGTCCAACGGCGTAGGAAACGCGCATCCTTCAATGCAACACCGCATCTTGATTTGCCCGTACCGCCTCGTCTCCCCCCGCCGCGGCCGCGTCGTCCACGGAGCACTTTCAGCGTTACCCCGACAATCTGCCTCCGATCTCGCGGGGTCAAGAGGATTATTTTATGAATATGCATAGGGCCGCTACTCATACATATACATGCGCGAGTAATTCATAATGGTCCACTCCCCCTCCCGACGTCCGACGCGTCCGCATTAATATCTAGTTTACTCTCGCGTTTCGCCCGGGCGTTTCTCCGCGGGGTGGAGAGGAGGAGGACGTGGAGGAGGGTGCGCGTTTTAAGTGGCTTGTCGACACTGTATGACAGAAACACGGTTACCGCGGGGCCGGTGTAACGTCGTTTTCGGTGTAACGTCGCTTATGAATAGTTATCGCACGCGAGACGAAGACGGATCAAAGCCGGCCGCGAGGATGCATGCGGTCCCCGCGCGTGCATAACACTCGCTAAAATATCACCCGTTATTTTATTAGATTGTTGATAGAGCGGGGTCTCATAATCCCTTCTTTCAGATCGCGTGCTCCGACAGGAAATCACTTCTGTCGACCAATATCGTTTTTTATCATAATAAGCGAAGCATGATAGGTGAAGAAACACGGTTCGTCGGAAACATGACTATGATTACAAAATGGCTAATGTCATGATTTTATCAAACAATTAATATAATAAATTACCACTTTGTAATGTATAAAGAGCATAATAATAAAATTTTATTAATCTTTGATGTGTTTTCTGTCCGAATGACTTCCTCTCTTCTCCTTTCCTCTTTTTTACCCAGCTTATCTGAATTTCTAAAAATATACATGTTTATGAACATTATTATAATATATGTGTGAATAAGATGGTTATTGTGACTTTATGTGAAGACATTATCATACCTAAACATAGCTTAGTGTGGGAAAAGACTCATCGTATAAATTAATGCACAATTATCCTATTGATCACGCCGGCATAACAGAATTGATTTATTAGATAGAGAGCAAAGTATCTTTGAATTTTTACCTTATAAACGCGTTGCATTCATGCCAAATCACTCGCGAACGCATCGCTGGTTATCTATTGCATTGTTCACAGCCTCGAGCTACATGCAATGATAAGATGAAGTATTGTTTCTCAGCGTAATAATCATATAGCTTTGATTAATTGTTAGCTTTGATTAATTTGATTCTAGATTGATTCTAGATTGAATTCTTATTGTATAACACTTCTAAGCTATTGTCCTTTTCTGTAAAGACTATGTCTAAGAGGACCAGTTTCATCAATGTCTATTTTTAATGTTTGCTTTAAAAGTTCCTTCTGTCTAAATAATAGTATCAGTCACACAACGCAGAGGGTAAGGAAAGGTTTAGTTAACCGCGATTAGAGTTAATCGAGGGACTAAGGCCTCACATACGCGCAATTAACTGAGGCGCGAGCTTCTCGGTACTTAGGTACAATCCGACGTTAATTCCAGCGGGCAACTACGCTATCATCGACAAAGTATCCATTTCCCAGTAATAATTTCCCGCGTGCCGCCTTCCCGCGGTAGTATAAACCCGGTTTGTAATCTCTTCCTCTTTCTCTCTCGAACTCGGGGCGGATTAGCCTCGGTGCGTTCGCCATCCCGTAATTTCGCGGATCCGGAGCTGGTAATCTCGCGCGTTCCGCGTTTCGGGCCCGGAAAAATTGGCGAACGGTAGCGACGGGCCGGACCTCCGCGTTTAGCCGGCGGCGGCGGCGGTGTCGGACCCCGTCGTCGTCCATTACGGCGAGGTGGATCCGCGCTTTCCGCATCGCACGTACGCGCCCCCGTTAAGTATACACCGCGCGCGGACGTGCGAGCGTACATCCGCGCGCCGCAAACGAGTTGTACATCCATCCGCCGGGGTAAAATAAATAAATGGCGTGGCGCGGCGCGGCGCGGCGCGATGCGGTGCGGTCCTCCGCGCGGGCCCTCCCCTGCCCCCCGTCGCAGCCACCCTGCTCTCCTCCCGTGTACCCGCGCGCATACCGGGTGTTCACATCCGTGAAAACAGGCTTCGTAAATATGCACGTTTTATGCATCAATACCATGCCCGTGCTCCTTCTCTTACCTGCCTGCCCCCCTTTTTTGCTCTCGCCTCGTCCTGCTCTCCCGCTCTCGTGTGCGTCCGTCCGGCGCGGTGCGGCGCGGCGCGGTGTACGCTGCGGTGCGGCCGAAGGGTGGAGCGGGGCCATGTATAATTCAGGAGGCGTACGTAATTCTTAACGATAATAGAATCGATAGTCAGTAGTTCGATTTCATGCAAATGGCAACGGGTAGTTCTTTTGCCCGGTTTCTTTTTGCCGTGCTTTTTGGCTGTTTTGTTGGAATAGGTGCACTGGTAGTGCTTATAATATCGATTATCGAGGGTCTTTACCGACGTTTTTAATCCGTGTTCGCTATATATTTAGCGCTAAACGTGGATATCGAACAATCGCCCCGTATTTACGTTGCGACAACACATTTAATAAACGTAGAGAGGGCGATATTTAGCGCTAAAACACGCCATCATATGCGATGTCCCATGCTCATCATCTCCTTCCCTCCCCTCTCAATCAAAGGGGCTAGAGATTAAAAAGGCGTTTCTTGCTGGATGACGCTTTTCAATGTGCTGAAGAAGTTAAAAAGATAATTTCAGACTGGTTACGCGGAGGAAGACGATAGACGTATCGTGAAGATAAAAGTGATTGAACCGCACGGGGAATCATCGTGATAAAATATACACATGTAAAATTCAGCAATCAAAATGCAATGCGGGTTAACATGATGAAAAGTGACACTAGTTGTTTCTAACTACGAGCAATTAATAATCCAAATATTTTGTTAATGTTTCTAAGTAAAAACAGTAATATTCCAATTAGAGCTTGTATGTAGAAACTATAATAAATAATATCCGGATGATAATATTTCTAATAATCATTCGATTGTATTTAGCATAAGGACTATCGTTAATATATCGTTTATATCAACTTTATGCAACAGAGAGTCTCTTTTTATTTTTTCCAAAAACAATTAGCCAATTGAGATTCATAATCTTAAGTTGCGTAGCCACCAAAGGAACATTGAGGAATTTTTTTGGAAACAAACATACACATACATACTGGAACTTTTACGGAAACATGCAACAGAAACACAAATGTTGCTCTATGTCCCTTTGGTGAATACGCAGTTTTAGATACATCGAATGATATTCCGATGAATCTATAATATTGGAATGAGACATGTTGCAACGAGTCAAGAACGAATCATTTTTTGTAAATCTGTTTGCGTCGATCGTGAAATATAAAAACTGCGTCACATTTCTGCAAAGTTCAAGTATCTTATTAGGCAGATCATATCAATCTGAACTGCAATAATACGCATAAAGTGTATTATATGTGTATATATGTCCTAAGCGACGACGTTTTCATTATGACGCATACTTCAAAAAATCATGAATTAAGGCTCCTGGGTACTCGCCACGGCCATATTGGAGCGTGACGTCAGAAGCGAGAAATGACACGCTGAGAATTCTTGCGTGCCATTTTTTAATGAAAAGATATTTGGATAAAACACACTTGAGATCGCTTTAGCACACTTCTAAAATTGTCCGAAAACTAACCTTTTCCCTTAACAGTTAATAAACAGCCACAAAATAAATGTAATACGAAACCTAGGCTGCGTTCCGTTTCACACTTATGCGCCCATTTTTTACAGATTACGTGACATGAACTATAGATAAATGCGCGCATATGCGTGAAACGGAACGCAGCCCTAGTCATGCAGGTTTATGCGCAGGCGCATGACTAGGTTTCGTATTACATTTATTTTGTAGCTGTTTATTAACTGTTAAGGGAAAAGGTTAGTTTTCGGACAATTTTAGAAGTGTGTTAAAGCGATCTCAAATGTGTTTTTATCCAAATATCTTTTCATTGAAAAATGGCACGCAAGAATTCTCAGTGTGTCGCTTTTGACGTCACGATCCAATATGGCCGTGGCGAGTACTCAGGAGCCTTAAATCTGCGATATAACTTCGCAATTATCAGTGTTGATAAATGTTACGCGATTAAGCCTCAGACACTCAGACATTCCATACACTTATCTTGTATTACGCGCCATGCATTTAGATTAAATAAATTTATGCTTAATGTATGCTTGGCATAACGTGTTACATCAAGTACTAACAAAATACATTTACATTACACGTAACAGTACATCCGTTATCAGTTTTAATAATGGAAGCGCATCGTGTTGTATCGCTTTTTGCGGGATTCAAATTGTTGTTACTTGATTGTAATTGATACGATGCAAATGTAACGCATTTTACGCTGTTTGATCCGAGGGATTCTTACCCGCAGCATGGGCTGACGTCGTTTCGTGCGTGCAATCTGCGTGGTCAGACACGCAACTGGCATTTTCACGGGAATTTACAAGGACGAAAAGTGCGGGCATCAGCCGGCACAGCCGATTGAAAGCCGATAACTGTAGCTGTACATCCGCCACGACACCGATCGACGTCCATTGTTTTACTCGTTCTAAATTTATGTGAAATTTAGTGCGATTGATCGTTTAAACTGAGTGAATTTATTTAATAAGAGAAAACAGATATCGTTATCCCAGATAACAATACGGTAAAATACTAGTATAACAAATAGGGAATTCATAACTGAATATAAGCGCCAATAGCTTTTGGTACATCTCATATATAAAACTGTAATCGCTTCGGCAACTTCGTTAGAAATCTCGCGCAAGTAACATTTTTCTCGTTAGTCCTCTAAAAGCCGCCCCTGTCGCAATTTAAATTCCTTCCTTTATTTCGCCTGGAAAACGAAGAGTACGAGGGAGATGAAACTTTGGAACGTCAGCTGGATCACTACGAGCCAGGCTCCAAGTGCGAAGTTTCATTCTCTTCGCAGGGAAAGAGAGAGAGGAAATAATTTTCAGCGCGTCCTTGAGGAAGGGGGCATTTGTCCTCCCACCCGCCGACGGGCCCTTAATGGGTTTTTAGTCGGGGCCGTAAAACGCATTAAAACTCGTACCGATGACGAAGGAGGAGGTCCCTCCTTGCCAAAAATCAGGCTGTGCATCAAGACTCCCCCCCGGTAAATTCGCAGCACAGTGGTACTTAACGCTCTTGACTTGCCTGATGAGGAATCACAAACTTTCTGTGTTAATTGCTGTATTAATTGCTTCGCCGCCAATATATTGCCTTTTTAAATGGGATTTTAATATGACATCCTATACGCGTTTACGTAATATAATCCATACGGTACAAATTATACCTGTAAAAACATTTATGTACGTATATATGCAATATTTATATCTATTCTATGATAAATATTCTGAATAAACGACAGATAAATTGAAAATCGTATGTAAATGAATAAATTTATGGAAATTTCTGAAGCAAAAAATGTTAAACTTAGTTTCTCTTTTTCTCGAGCAACAGAAGATTTAATCGCAACGAGAGATAGATATGTTATAATATCGTAAAATATTCTTTCTTTATGTTGTTGATTAAACAAGATTTCCAGTATAATTTCAATACTCATAATTCTTCGTATAACTAATAAAATGATGTGGAAGATTGCAGACAGTTAATTGCAGAGTTGACGGATAAAGTGAGACACACATAATTATGTATGTATATTGATTGAGTTGTTAGAGTCGCGGATAAGATTGACTAGTAGTTAGATTGACTAATAGTTTAGACTATTTTTTAGTACTATACTTGATAGAATATGCGCGGAATATTGCTCTAAGATCATGCTTCTAAAGCTATAATATACTTAAAAATATATCAATACAGAAAATAATAAATACAATTTAATAGATAATGATTCAAGACAAGATTTAATGTGCTAGCAATCACTGACTGCATATGATACCAGTGTAAAGTCGGCACGAATTGAGAAACACTGGCAGGACCATAGTGGGCGTACCTCGACACATCCTATATACCTATAGACGTTATATACTGCTATTCGCTTTTCGTGCTTAGGCGCAGTCCTGCGGCCTCGCCAGTACCCAAAACTGCCGCAGTAAGACGATACTAATTTTCTATTAGGACGTGAATGTGGCAAAAACCGCTGTTATTAGGTGATAAAAATAGAAATATCGACGCCGTTTACCCAAAACAGACAAGGTTTATCTGTCTCGCACTTTATAAACTAGGAAATTTATATATCAATATAAAGATGATTTTTCTGCTGTCTTAATTATCAAGTGAATCGTAATGAGAGACTGTCTACATATTTAAATTTCCTATAAAATTTATATATACAATCTTTTCGTGATCATCAAAATGACATGTCAGATTTGAATTAACATATTTGCAGAAAGGGAATTCTTACGCATTGACCGTAAAGGATCGTTCCTAAGGAAAAAGTTAATCTAGGAAACTGGTACCGGTATTGGCGCTGCCTATTTCGTAGCGAACCAACTAAGACCACAAAGTCTCGGCGTACTATTGAGTCGTTAACGTTCAGTGTTATTCCTAGCATTATTGGCAGCGCGTAATTAAGCAAGTGTCTGTTAATAGCTCGTTAAACCCATGTCTGCGATACGTCGAATCTTCGCGGCATCTTGTTCCATTGCTTTGTGCTTTCGTCAAGCCGCGGAATTTATTTATAGAGCGTTGCGCAAATGAATCTCTATCCTAAATACTCAGCTCATCAAAACTAAATTACTGTTGTCGATAAATTATGGGAGTCATAAGATGCGCCAGCCTCTTCATCTTCTAACGTTATCTTACCGTTACTTTCATAATAGACTTGTGTGAACACAAGCAATACAGTACTTTCAATTTTTATTCTACATCATCAAATCCAAAAATCCCACTATTTCTCTAATAAAATCTCATTGAAAGAAACAGCTGTCGTCGACAGTCAACGATCAACTCCCGAGGCTTGCATCCCGCTTTCTAATGAGAGGATCGTCGTAGGGTAAGTAGGTAATCCTTCCTTTGCCGAGAGGGATTTATTGGATTTAATCGGCATGACATATACTGGCAAACGAGACGCTGCTTTTACTCGGCGCGTGGTAAAAATTCGTATCCGCTCACGACGGAACAAGGAAGTGTGCGAGGTGCCGCAACGAAGTAGAAAAGGAACTCGCGTATACCCGAAGTACGTAGGCGTGCCGCGAAGTGTTTCGCCTCTCGAGGACCAGAATGGCTTTCACCAACGAAAGAGGAGCACGACGCATCGCTCGTTCCCGCATAATTTCCTGCAATGTTATCAGATCGCCGTCGTTCTCGTCGTCGTTCGCGAAGTGAACCCGAATTTCGCGTGTCCGAAAGTTATTCCGGCCGCACTCGTTTCGAGTGTTTGTATAATTTTTACTGCAACAGGATACACGTCAAAAGTGATGAGGCGTAGAGATTCGTTTGAAACAATACCGATACCAGAATACTTTTCATTGTGAGGCATACCGTTAGAAATCGTTGTCGTCATTGTCGCCGTGCGCGGCGATTATTACGAAATTAAAGAATATTTTATTTCCCTTGAATAGAAATCGGTGTTTTAGGTGGAAACGGTACGACCTGCACGTACGGCCTGACGTTACCGCGACGCTAAATCGATACTCTTCCGTCACTACGGCTATGCTTTATTCAGCGGACTTAACAAAAGATACACCTAGCAGTAAGATAATGCGAGTGTTCTCCTATAGTGACCAAAATAGAGCGTATCCGAGCCGAAGTCATTTCCGACTTAGCGAGACTCGATGATCGGCGACGGTAGGAGCGGAAAAACGCGGACGATAACGAAACTTGTCAGAGCCTTCATCTCTCGCATAATTTTCTACTACGCTCTACGCTGCGTACCGCAGCATTCGCGGCACTTGGAACTTGAAATTCCTGTTCCAACGTTGTGTGATTTAACGGCATTTAGCTGCGCGCCACTTTTTCGACCCTGCAGGATTCTCCTTCTCCCCTGCCCTGATTTTTAATTGTATGACACACGTTCTAATACGCTTTAACGAATTATTATATCATTCCACACTACACAAAACATCCCATATGTACGCTCAGACAATTTTTCCTACGATTCGATCTGTTAATATATATTATTACCGTCATCATTATTATTATCGCTAACTAACGAGTTTGTTAGAAATATAATTATAATCCGCGTTTATACCGGTTTAGCAGCACGCGGCGTAGTGGAAAAGCCGGCGGCGCGAATTACATAAAAGTTGCGGATAGTATGTGAGTTAGAGCGCGAATGTGAGAAAGAGCGAGAAGAAAATAGAGAGGAGAGAAATTGCAGGAGAAACGTGTAAATTGCATCGCGGGTCACCCGATACCGATCTAATGCGGTCCTGTATAACGTCGATTAGAGCATGTACAGGCCGATTGAGCGGCACTGATCCAATCGATTCGCTTATATAAATCAGCGCGTCGTGTTGGTATCCCGACACACATTAGGCCAGCAGTTTGTTTCCTTCGCACGCCGACCGGCACATATTTTCGCTGTCTGCCTTTGTTCATGCCAATGCAATGCGGTTTCATCGAAGTAGATTATACTCGTATCTGCTTTGATAACTCAATTACATGTGTGTATACGTATATAAATATATAATTTGCATTATCATAGCCATATGGAATTTTATATGATCTTTAATAAAATGTATTAACGCTCTCTAAGAAATCTTTCTATTAAATAAATAGTCTTCTTAGTTATACAAATAAGACAAGATTATAGATAAAATGTTACGTTACATATGCATTAATTAACATATATTTATCTTTATTAGCATTACGATGACTCTCGTAAATAATTTCAGTTGAGCGTTAAATCTGAGTGTAATGAACTGTTACTATAGTAATGTAAAATAGTAAAGTAATGGAATTATATGATTATCAACCGCAGAGAGAGCTAGAACGCTTTGATTATACAATACAATCATCATTCTTAGCCGACATTATAAAACCTAAAGTAGTATGGAAATCAATGAATGAATCTTTATCTTCTGTACATCCGTTAAGTTAATTACATATCCAAGAAGAGATCCGATTCTATAGAAGGACTCTACAGGGAACTGATATGACCACACGAATGTAGAGCGTGTATTTAAATTACTGCGGGGACCACAATTGCACGTGGAGTAGTCAATGAACGATTACGAAGTGGGAAGCGAAACGTGTGATTCACGCCACGATGCATCCCACGAAACCAATCTGCGCTCGGATGAAAAACGACTCTCATTATCCATCGATTATGCAAAGTTTTATCGTGAGGAATTTCATCTATTTTTATCTCGAGTCCTTTGAAACAAGTGCGTATTTAAAATTACATATGTTTCTTGAACGAGGATGAATGGCAATGCGAAGACGGAGGTATTTATCCCCGTACTGTTCCAATGCCGTTAAGAAAAAATCCGACGAGTATTAGATACTCGTATTTATTCCGCGTTCCTTCCGTCGTACTCTTACATATTTCACTGGGTGCAATCTCGATTATCGATCACGAGCGTGGCGCTCGACGGAAATCGCGCGCGTACGCGCGTATCCGGCCGATTGAGCGGCACTGGCCCGAGCGGATTCGCGCGACTATAAATCAGAACGATCCGTAGCGTACGTATCTCTTTTCCAGAATGTGGCGGATTTCTTGGTTCGCCGGGCGCGGATAGGCCGCGATCGCGGCAGCGAGAGGTCGGTCATAAATATTCACGCTCGACATGCCGGCGTACACATGTGCAAGAGCGGGTCTTAAGACACGGGTCGGTAGAAACCGAACGGAAGATCTTACCTCCTGGTCGCTTCTGCGTCTCTATACACGCGTCTTACGCGTGTGGATATACACTTTAAGCTCTCATCTGGTCGATATGCGCCACCTCGCTCTCCTCCTTTCTTCTTTACACGATAAACGGACTCGTCGTATTATTATTGCCATAATAATTGTTTATCGCGCAATTATTGTCCGGTCATCTGTTAACTATTATGCGTCAATTATTTGAGCACGCTCTCATTAATGGAGCGCGTATATTGGATCTCGCGGAAAAGAGAGACGGACACGCGATAGAAAAGAAAGATCGGTAGAGTGAAGAAGCCAGTGGCCAGGAGGAAATGTCGATAGATTAATCGTCGCGATAGCCAACGGTTTAATTAACCGTCCGAGCGCGATTTATGCCAGGCCGCCGCGGATAGATACGAAAAATTCGCTTTATCGCGATCAAAGGATCGTCTAGTCGAGCGGACGCCGACATCGGTCCATGAAAGGCGTTCAAGAAGGTGAATCTATTTAGTCGGTATCACGATGCATCAGCATCACGTTGCGATCGAAAGTATTATGTGGATCGATATCGATAAAACGCTATGTCTCTCTCTCTTTCCTCGATTACTTGAACGCTACCGATTTTAATTTATTCGAAAAGTGTTATTCTTTTTTTATTATTCTGTTTAGCATATGTTATCTTTAAAAACTACTATTATATTACTTTAAACTACTATTAATATTAATCATATTATCAATTATTATAAAATTACTGCAATTAACAAGATCACTCGTCAAGTTGATCGATTTGCGTCGTTATATTGTGCACACGTGCAAAAATTAAAAGTTAAAATTAGCAGGATGTGTTAGATAAGTATGTAATTTTCGTAACATTTTTTACTATTAAATTTCGATAATGATTATATATCAAACGCATCTACACAAAAAAAAACAGAAACGATTGTAATTATTCATAGCTGTTACTGCTATATTATACTTTTTTCGCCAATATTACTTCCGCGCATTGATAAAGTGCGCATAAAAATGTACGAGAGAAGCGATGATGTTTCAAAATCAACTTTTTTTCTATGCTAAACACTACCCGTCAACTGTAGGTCACTTCCATGACTCGTACGAATTTGCATAATACTTTGCATCTGCTGGTCTCTAAGCATAAACATCCTACTATGTTATACATAGTAATCTTAGAACTTTCCGCTTGTATGCGTTCCATATCGTGCCGATTCAGCACGAGGAGGAAACAAGAAAAAGACGAAAAAAAAAAGATTCCCAGCGGAACGTTGCTCATTAATTACAACTAAGCTGAGATTAATAGGTAGGACTCGACTGGCGCTTACGTAATAAACAACGCATGTGCACTTTACTGCGACGGATGTACCTACAATAGACGATGTCGCGTTCGTTCATCATTCGCATTTTTCCGCGCGCGACCGATGCCACGCGTTATTCATTAGTGACATTACTGTCTCGTGGTTCATTTGTAATGCGCATTGCTCTCACTTTCTTGCCTCATCACGCTTGAATTCCGCGTCGTGGATAGAATTGCAAGTGATGCTCGGCTTCGAGTGTCTAAATAATCGTCGAAAATTTTCCATCATTTCTATAACAAAATTTCGGTTAAATGGCAATTGCAATCGAACGCTGAATGTACAATGCGAAACCGTCATAGTCATCAATATTGTTACTGAAACTTTGCATTTAATATCGGGAAGTTATCTAAAACCCTAGATATCTGCTATAAACGATACTACTATAAATGATACTGCTATTTGTCCATCCAATTGATGTCGGATGCTGAAAGATCGGTTGAGATTTATCTCATGAGCATTGAGATACAACGGACGACGGATGTTCAAAAGTCGCAAATAGCGAGAAACGCCGCTTCGACGTTTTAAAGCGATTGGAAAGGTTTTGCGAATTAAACGCGCCTTATCCATCTCCGCACAAACCTGAAACGAGATAAATGATAATCCGCTTTCCGCCGATGCGGATCGAGCGGCAGCTCAGGAAGTGACGCGCAAATGCACCGTTGCCCGCGTGCGTTTGCCTGGAAGCGGAATCGTTATGCGTAGCACGCAGTTCGATCTTCTCGTAGATGCGTTCGAGATCTCCCTATATTAATCTTCGATAATCTAAATTTATCTCAAAACGAATATCGTGTCGGCATACTTGATAATGAGAAATAGAATATTAACGTTAACGAGACGTAACTTATTGATAAAATTTCTAATAATCCCGTTAAATGTAGGTAACTAAATAGAATTCAGCAATCAAATTTCACGATTGAATCGCGACGCGGCGCGAACCGGCGCGGAGCGGCGCCGCTAATCAGTCGCTCCTTTCGAACGTGCGTTCCGAATTGCCGATCGGTCAAAGGACTTCCGGTCCTTCCTATCCGATGAGTCGAAAGGGCCGGATGCGCCGTTCGATCGCGACCTTACGCAACCGCGCGTATTCGCACGCACACGACCGCACGCCTCCGCTCGCGTATCGTCGATTCGGATCGAGGGACGAGAGCCGGCCATAGAAAGACGAGGAAACCACGGAGGACAGGACAGAATGGACTACGCGCTACGCGTGCGTAGTGGAAGCGGGGAATCAGGCTTACGTAATTTCTTCTTCTCGGAGTCGGGTCCGGGCGAGCGCGTATGCGTGCATGTATGCGGGATGCACGCACACGCGCGTGTCGCCGGAGACGCATGACTCCTTGCGGATCCATTATTTCGCAGAAATCTGACAACTGGTTCATTAACGCGTTCGCCGCTTCAGCGATCTACGCCACAGACCTATTACCGCCATTTCGGACGGCGGAACCTGGCGACGATCTTTGTCGGCTATTACAGGCGCCGCCAGTATCTCACAGGGGACCAAGTGGACTCGAGTGGAATATTTTCTGCAACCTCTTAAAATTTCAAAATTCCAAATAATTTCAAATATATATATAATAAATAAGTAATTGTTATTCTTTTATATATCATTTTTTCCTCATTTTTTTCTGAAAATATTATAAGACTGACAATTGATGTTTACGACAAAGTATACTGGAAAATATTAAGTATAAAAGAATATCTTTTAATTAAAATTATTCTTTTCTGGAAATTTAATATGAAATCTTTGAACCTGCATCAATTTGGCATCAATCTATCGATTTCATTTCAAATGTTATTATATTCTATAAATATAATTGATCTTAGAGAGAAAAGCATGTTCATATTAACGCTCGATGGAGACTTTAAGCTATTAGTCGTATCAGGGTGACAATGCGTTAATCAGTCATTGACGTTACGAGTCATAGCACGTATGACTAGCATCCTACGCGATTCTTGAAAGAGCACGTACTAGTTCTCCTAGCTTTCCATCATTCGATGAATCCGATGATCGCACCAAGATTCCAGTCATTCAAGAATTTATACCGCATACAATGCCGTCGCATTATTCCGCGTTTTTCAGGCCCCACTTGGGAGTTATTCTCGCAAGAACCAGAATCCCGCATCTAACAAGTCTCACTTACAATTATTCTAGAACGTACGTGCGTGCGTGCAAAAAGAGATATACCATCTTGATCGTGTCTCGATGCATAGCGAAAAGCTCAAATATATATTTTCCCTTCATAGAAGTCGTAATAAACGACACGTTTAGCTAATTATTTCGGCATAAATATTCATCAATATAAATATGCATTTCCTTTTTCATTTGTCGCTCGAAACTTAATTGTATACAATTTCCACTTGAATTTTGACACATTTCGTTATGTGATAAATAAAACGTGTTTCAAATTTATTCATTTTAATCAGTCCATTTAACATAGAGATTCGAAACGCGTTATTATGTAATTGTACTATAACGTGTATACTAAATGTAGAAGTATGGAGAGAAAATGAAGCCTTCATATGAAAGAAAAAAGGAACACGAGAGCGATCGGTAGTCGAGACGGAGATGTAGCACACTCTTCCAGAACCACCTGTAGCTACTGGTACTCTTTCCACGTGCTCTGTTCATGTTCTCCGGCACCATGACACGCAATGTCGTTAATAATAACGCGCTCGCTCGCACGTTATTAGGCCTGATAACGCCGTCTATCTCGGCCGAACCGGCTACCAACGTATCGAATAAAACGCAACTACGCTGGCTTAAAGGATCGTTCAACCCCGGCAGGTGTAGCCGTTGGAACTTTGCAGTTCATGACGGCAACGTATTCCTCCATTTCTTAAGATCGATTACATGCGCTAATATAAAAAGGAAGAAATGGGTCATCCGGTTTGATATGCCGATATCTTCAAAGCTGCGGGTATAATGGTTACTGTTACCGATGGGACATCAACATTCGCATGTCTGATGATAGATAATACCCTCATTCCGTTCTTCAAATAATTATTATAATTATAAAATTATAACATCGATAACAAGAAAAATTTGCATTATTTATCGGCATTTCGCACGGAGGGAAATCTAGAAGCTAATAACATTCTCCATAAATAGGAATACTATTTTTATACTGCCATTATCTAATGGCAATCTTAGTATATTGTTAACATTTTACAAAACTATTATATGGCGAATCACATGATAAGTTCCGAGAAGCGATAGCGAAGTTCCCGAGATGAATCATATTCGGGGCTAGAGAGCGCATCGTGACGGAGTGCTATAAACACGTTTTGTATGAGAGAGAGAGAAACAATATAGCGATGGCTGAAATAATTCCTCGAGTTTCCCAACAAAGAATTCGCAGCGACAAGAGGCGGGTAGGGAGGAACGAAGGCCGAAGGAAGACAGGCGTGACTCCGCGTATCCTCCGAGAGCGGCCGAGGGCCGCGGAGGCTGCGAGGAGGAAAATCCATGGAAGACGTAGGTGGCACTGTGATTACGCGAAAAACCTTCTACCTGCGGAGCTAAGATGGACCGACACGCTCGAGGGAGCCTCTGACGCGTCGCATCCGCAACTGTGCTCTTACGCAACGCTCGCGCGCGGCACCTCTCTAGCTCCGCGTTATTGTTGCCATCGTGCCTGTCGTCTGTCCCAAGTGTCGTCGTCGTTGTCGTCGTGGTCGTCGTCGTCGTCGTCGTCGTGGTCGTCGCCGTCGTCATGTTCATCATCGTCATCCAGTTGTCGTACGGGGAACCGCGATTACTCAGCAGTACGCCGTGCGGCGTCGCGAAACGCGATAAATGGATATTATTAATGTCAGATAACGATATGCATGTATATGCTACTATATGTTGTGCTCTCGCGGTTGCGAAAAGGATCTTGGCAGACCGACCTTGAAGTATGTAGTCTAACGTGGCGCAGAAATAATAATGTAATTCATGTAAGAATGTTGATACGGAAATGCATTAGAAAAATAATATGCTACGAATATTCATAAGCTATTTTTCCAAGTTCTATCTATTCGCGTTTCTGGATTTCGATATTGATCGAAATTGCTTCCACCAAGTAGAACAGAAAGTCATGATGACGTCAAAATGATGCTAAGATGACGCCTTTGACATCATTTTGAAGTCATGATGACGTCAAAATGATGTCAAAGGCGTCATTTTAGCATCATTTTGACGTCATCATGACTTTCGTGTTCTACTTGGGTTTGGGAGGCTGCGGCACCCTGATAATCGTGAATTAGTTGAGAGCCGGCGAATCGGTCGAGGCACGAGTCGGAGAAGGAAGGAGAAGCTGCCGGCTCGCCTTATACGAGGCGCGAATCTCGCGGCATGAAATCGCCGCGACGAGAGAAAACCTACGGGGCCTTATAATGGGTCGGGGCCGGGTGGGTTCTCAGGACGAGCCACGGGGAGAAAGAGAGAAAGAGAGAACAGGTGTGTGACGTCAGGTGGGCAGTACTTCAGGGCCGCGCGAATGAGGCCCCACTCGCTACTTTTCACTGAAACAGATCGTCGGTCAAACGGCGCCGCCGCGCACTTCGACGAGCTGCAGCCTCGTACACGTACACCGCACTTCTCACGGCCGCGTTCGGTACCAGCAGCATAGGTACCAATAAAAAAATTAAATCGTCTCGATGAGCGAAAGAACAATGCAGAATTATCTCGCGATTTAAAACTCTACCATCCCGCGGGCTTGCGAACGCAAAAAATATAGTTCGAATGATATTTACGTCGCATTGTCGAGTGAATATATAAGTCGAATATCTTCAAACTGATATTATTGCAATTCAAATTCCTCTTTTTCACTTTGTAATCGAAAAAGAGAAAAAGGGATCTTTTAAGTTTAGGAATATAATTTTCAAAGATATTACTCGGAATAAAATGATTACTGTGTTCTAGGTGGTTGGTTATTATGTTGAGGAGGTTCAGATAAGCAATCAGGAAAAGCGCACATTTGTAAACTTTGCTGTGTAAAATATTAAGTATCGAAAAAACGAGTTACTTCATTGGAGATCTCGGTGTGACACAACCTTAAGGGTAGTACAGACAGTTCGAGGACGTGCACCGAAGAATGCAATCGCCATGGCATCGCGCGGAGGGACGAGCGGATATGAGCATCACATACGGGCTGGTGGGAGAAGGACGCGAAGCTGCGCTTGTAAATTATGTATGAGAGTGTACTCACAGGGGATTACATAATGGCTTGTTTACGGTCGAATGTAAACAGCGATCAATGGAACGGCGGCGATCGTCCATCGGCGATCGCGATAGGGATTCGCCCGCGACTAATGTATATTCCGGACGGCCGTGAGTCGCGCCGGGTAAAATCGAATCGTCGGGTCCACGATCGATGGAAAATGCATCGCGCCGATCTCGGCTGATGGCTTTATTAATTATTTATGTCGATCTCACCTCTGAGCGAACCGGCACTTGAACGTGACACGCGACTGCCAGCCGACCGCTCGATTTTTTTCTGTCGGTTTCGTAGATATCATAGGTGTGAACTAGCACGTGGTGGTTGGCAGTCGCTGTATGGATTTTCTGAAGGGTCAACTCCCACATAGTGTAATGCTTCGTTGAGTTATAAGACGTGCTTTTAAAAAGTTGTTGCTTAAATTATCTGATTGCTTGACCGTTCACGTTTATTAATTATTGTTTAATTTATTATTACTTAATAAATTAATTACACTAATTTTTTGCTTTTATCACTATCGTACATCAATCCTAACTAGATGACAAAAGATGAACTTTGCAGATAAGGAATCCTTTGGTAGTCGTAACACTTTCTAACACTGCACCTCGGACACAAGCAAACCTGGCGGCACGCTAGGATTGCAAATTACATGAATTAATACACCCGTTTCTGCAGTGCCGTCTAGTTAGAGTTAATAAGCACTTAACACAAAGAAGCACCCGTACGTGATCATTAATGACGGCTAATGATGCATTATCCTGTCCCAAAAAGGGATGCACGCACTAATAACAATAGATCAAACCGGAAGTCGATAGCCCCTCTCACTTTTCTAACAATATCCATATTATTCAATCCGAATGCATCCGCATTACATCCCCTCAACATGACATACATTTTTTCTTCAAAGTTTTAATTTCACTGATATGCATTGTTTAAAGCTTACAAATAGAAAAACGGGCCAATAGAAGCAATTAAAACGTTTACATAATCACGACAGTATATCCACTGCAAAATAAAAAAATTGTGAAAGAGAGAGATAAGCGTTTTAACGCAAGCCAAAGAATGCACTTGTTTGAACGATCAATCGGAGCAGGAAGGAGCTTTTCGCATTCATTCGTCGACACCGCGAGATCTGCCACCTCGGTCGATTAATCATTTTCGCCTGTTACACTTACTTATACGGAGACGCCGTGTTTCGTATCAGCGTGGAAAACAGCGTATCGATCTCGCGACCGGTAATCAATAAGCGGCACGTTTGGAATTTCTCCGGCGTGAGGATCGGCTTCTCTCGTCGCGTGGTAGCTTCATGGATCGCGCGCGATTCCGCGTCGCGATGCGATTAAAAGCGCGCGTTCGCCTTCGGAGTATAAAGAGAAAGGAAGTCGCCGGGTAAAAGCGGCCAATTCCGCGAAGTAGCCGCACGGACTAACGAACTGTCGAAGAATCGCTCAGAATAATTTCTCGCCTGGCACAGCTGGCGCAACCGGCTACCGCGGGCGATTAATCATTACAGCACATTTACACGGAGGTCGCGTGTTGTTTGCAAATATTTCCGTGGTCGCGAGCGCGTAATTTATATTACGTGCGAAAGTGGGCCATGTACTTTCAAAATTTGAGGAACGCCACGCGTTCGACGTGTTCTTTAACTCTTCCGGTTTAATTGCGATTGTTCGAATAGAGATTCGTGGCTCTCCGAGTATCGGCCGGGCCTTGATCAGGCAGCTCTCCCGTTGTCTTATTAAATCTTAACTCCACGGTACGCTGATTACTTCTCTCAATCTCTCAATCAATGTTAATTAAATACATATCTAGTGTTCGCGATCACTTACTTTCATCGTTCAATACTGACTCGCGCAACCTGATTATCTGGTGGCAAAATTAATCATCAGTTTAAATATCGGTATCTTCTTTTAACGACAGTTTTTAAGGTATGCATGACGAGCATCTCTCTCGCGTAGCGGGGAATTAAATAAAATAGACGCGGCGCGCAACCGCGGTTCATCGACCGATCTGTGTACGCGAACCTGCGAGCTGGGTGAGAAAAACGAGAAACGCGAGCGATCGATCGCCCGTTCGATCTCACCGATTTCCAAGTAATAAAATTAGAGCGCGCGCAATCGCCGGGCTCTTCCTGCCTCGACCGGACTCTTCGTCATGACCGCGCAACGATTTCTCAGGTGGATCGCCCGTGTGCGTATCTCTCTCCTCTTCTTCCTCTACCTCCGGCCGGCGGTATCCCTACCCCGCCGCGGTACCCCCGGCCCGTCTTTCTTTCTCTCGGCAGTTGCGATGCAAAAATGTAATTAAAGGCGTGCGCGCGCGCAAGCACGAGCGCGCGAGCGCGCACATAATGAAAGTGGATGGCGACCGGCGGCACGGCCGCGCCGCTGCGAGTGAATGACGCCCGAAGGCCACGGCGGTGCAGCGTGTGTGCAGTCGCGCGCTGCATGCGCGCACACGAGCGCGAATGAGCGTCGCTACGCGCGCTTCTATACGAGGGATTCGAGTTTTCTTCTCACGGAAAGGATAATGTGTCGTGATGCACTATTGCGGAGTCTCGCAATTACGAATCGATCGACCGCGCACCGTATGACGTTTCCATCGGCCGCGGATTACAATTAGAATAATGCATTAAATTTCTTTTTTCTTTTTATATCGATTACATAAAGGGATATTCGCAGCGGATACAAGTTACTTCCTCGCGGTAATGAAGATTTTATCGAAACATTTTACTATCAATTCATTATCTTAAGTAGTCAAAGAATATGTGCCATGTTTGAAATTACGAAATGACGATTGTATTATTATTGCTGTTATTTGATTAGCAATAACTTTGCGTGGAATGCAAGAAACTCGAATGGTGCCGCGCGAGCGGCATGAGGAATCTACATAATGCGCCGCATAATGTGTGCGCTCGGGCGAACGTTCTTTTTCTTCCCATGAAAAGTCGGAACGGTGATTCGCCATGGAGGCCAAGGAAAAAGAATTGCGTCGAAGCAGACCTCGCAGATCGCGATCGTGCGTCAAAAAATTCCGGGAAACCGACGGAGATCGCGCACCGAAAGGAAAGGGAACTCGGATGCACCATGATGCACGAAATTCCGCTCTATGACGAGAAACGCGGTTACGCCTCGTTGAGAAACGAGATTATATCTCTACTTTCCGCGCCGAGTCGCGATGGATCATTTACTTCGCGTCGATACCTAGACTTTTCGCGGAAATTATCATAAAAAGAATTCTTGCCTATCAACATCCGCAGCACGCTATGATCTATGTACATTTAATCGGTACACAGAGAGAATATATGTAATTAATATTTTATAATAAAGTCATCGGGAACTTGATAACTGGCTATCATGATGCGGACATATCATTACGATATTTTAGCGAAATAACACATTGTACGCGAGCTAGCGCAGAATTGTGCGTAATTGGAGATTGTCAGACCACTTTTCACTATCAGCAGAAAAGTAATTCGGAGCACAGTGTTAATCTCGCTACAGAATCTATTCGGGAAAAACGTAGAGAGTTGCGCCAGATTCTCTTACCAGTAGAAACCTCGTTCCTTCGGGAATGGCATTAAGTGGATCGCGATGGAGAGGGACACCTGCCGCGCCGGTGGAGTGAAAAGATCGACGCGTCATCAGCGCGGGCGCGCGGGCAGTGAAGAGACTCGCGTTAGACTCGCCTCGTTTTCGGAGGTCGGAGAGAGAGGAGAGTGTTGAGCAGCACTAATTGACCTCGGGGGCCCGACTGACCCGGCGCGCGTCCGGGCTGACAGACCGGACCAGCCGACGATTAAACTTCCCGTTAATATTGCCCGCCCGTTCTCAATCTTACTCCTTTCTTCATCTCCCTCTTCCTCCGCTCGCTCTATCATTCTCATGTCTAGCTCCATTCCGCCACTCGGCCGTGCCCATTCTACCTCGCGCTGCCCTCCGTCCTTCTCTCGTCCTCTTCAGAGCCCGCTTCGTTCTTGCTCTCTCACCTTTTGGACTCACCTACACCCCGAGTCCGGTTATCCTATGAATATTTATGCGGTTTGTAATCTAATACCGCGTACACTCGGCAGGGGCGGAAGGAAGATGTATCCACCCCTCTCGTCGCGAATCTGGTACCTCCTATTTCTAAGTCATTGTCGCCACACTGATTATCCATCGCGAAAAGAAGACATAATAAATATCACATCGTACATAGTAAATCGATATAAATCTAACTACAGACAAGAGTTCGATAATATCGTTACGCTTTCTTTCGGCGTCTTGTAACGCCCGGTGCGACCTGCAATTTGTTTCAACGGCCACAAAAGGATTCTCACGAGAGTGCGTAACCGATTTGCGCACTACCCAAAGGACCGCGAATACTTCCCCAAAAAGAAAGCCCGTTTCTTCCGGCCTCATTTATCCTTTCTCCCTCTCCGTCTTGCATGGAGACCCCGCGCTACCGTTTCGGGTCGCGACTTCACGGTTCAGTCGGCTGGGTGCAGTCTTCGAGCAATTCTTGACCGACTCGACAGGAAGTCGATGGGCCTGGTCCCCCGAATGGCTGCGAGGCGTGCGACCGTGCGCCCGCGCGCTCGCAAGAGACGAGGTGATTTCGTGATGAAAAATTTTCGCCTCGCTTCCGGATCTGCTTGTCAGGCCCGTCGAGAACGAGCAGACGAGGGGGTGCGCGAGGGGCACTGTCATTATTTCCCACAGCCGCCGTATGTTTCTACGGTTCCGCTAGGCTAAACCCGACGAAGAAGGGTCGGTCAGGGAACCACCGAGAAGAGGAAGGAAGGATTCCTCAAGGGGTCCGCGTACAACCTGTCGTGTCGGTCTTGACAAAACAGCGAAATTACCTCGGGGGTTAACGGCGGCTGCGGTGGCGGCGACGGTGGCGGTGGTCGCCACGGTCAAGAGCTGCGGTATTCTTCTTTATCGATGAGGGTACACGGAGGCCGTGTACCCTCTTGCGCGAAGTTGCTTGGTGGGAAGGAAACGGCTGCGCGCGACTTCTGTCTCTTCGTTCAACCCTTTCGAGTGCGCCGCAGGAAGGTTGGGTCGCATAGACGTACGTACCTATATACGTTCAAGGAGAGTCGAGGCAAAGTATGCAGGTGAGGGCAGGTATGAAAGTGAAGTTGGGCTATCGAGCTGTACGTAGGCCGGTACGCCGGCGGCATCCTGCCTTTGTGAGCGTTCCTCTCCTCTCTCTGCATCGCCATGTCTTTTTCTGCTTCTGACGCTGCCCCTCGTGTTACATACTAGCGATCTCATCGCAAGTGAGTGATAATCGCGCGGATCAAATAAAAATTGCAGACATGTGCAAAGTATTTATCCGATGAAGATAGCGCATATGAGTTATAATGGTCATGTTCGAGAGATATTTTAAGTAATATATAATATCACTTTTCAAACATTTTTTTTCAAGTCTCGTACTACCTAGATTATATTTTGAACCATGTAAAAATCTGGTTGTGTCTATGCAATCATGATGAACTGATAGATAATGTTTTTCTCTTCGAAAATTCAAGTCTATACAGAAATTCGCAAAATCTGCGCCAATCGCGTGCACATGCCACTACCAATCGTAGAGGATCGGCACGCGGTATCTAAGTCTGGTATAGTCGGTGTATCGACCTAGTATGGCACGGGTTAATAATAACAAAAGAATCTGAGGCCTCGTTTCGCCGTCGCACGCCACGCTGGTGCGCAAGGGTTGCAATGAAAGAAAGTTCTAATCGTCAACCGCACCGATATCGATTCTCGTCATCGCCGGCGAAAGCTGACGGTTTGAATCGTCGACTAAACCATCGTCTATACCCACATTCCCTGAGAAGATTCGTTAAAACTCGACAAGATTCCACTTTAGATTTTACAAGGAATTACAAAAGAAAAAAAATTATATACATTAGCTTGAAATTTCTGCAGACGCAATTTAACTCTGCGACCATTCAGCAGACCGATTAATTTTTTAATCCAATCGTTTAACAGATTAAACACCGATCTCTTTAAAAGTACTTAACATTTTTACGCAGATATATATCGATTTACGAAGAAGGTACGCATTCAAGATTCGCGAAGGTAAGAAAGTTGTATGTATGATAGCCGCTATATATGTATATGGCTATAGCGAGCGTAGGCTCGCAAAGGAACGTTTGTTGGAAAAGTTACATAGCTATAGCAGGAAAAGTTGTATTACTCAAGGCACGACTAACGTACGACAGGAAGTGCAGGTGGTCAGTGTAAAATTCACGTTCGGGGTGCAATATAAATTAGGGATATTTTTATCATCCCGGATATTTTCTAGAGTAATGCGTTCCGAGCCCCAGCGTACAAGGTAAGGCAAATTGCATCGGTCAAAGACATACGCCATACTGTCTGACGTCATTTGCTGCTTGACATATTACGCGAGCGTGACGATATAAGTGAAATGACACTAGCGGTACCATTTGATTATTCGTATCTCTATATTCGTAGCGCTACCTATGGGCCGCAAAACGATAAAACGTAATCTATATATGTATATATAATAATGCATGAAGCGCGATTTGAAAGCGATGTTACCGTTATACGCCGGAACTTTTTGCCTATAATGACGATAATCGGAAGAAAGCGTAAGAGAAAAAAATGGACCACCCAGCGAGATGTTACACGTCGATCGAGTCATATCGTCAATCTTTTTCCTTCATGTGTCCAATGTCCCGGGAAAGTGCCGCTGAATTATGTCAAATTAAATGTTCTCTTCGGTGAGATGTTTTTGCACGCGACCATTACCAGCCCCGTGTCGTAACGGAGATATTAACGATCCGTGAAACCGACGCTGCTTTGATTGAACTCGATATCCAACGCGGACACCGTTCTGCGATTTTTCCGATCTGTGCTACACCTGGCACATAATCGATTGCCTCGAAAACATGATTGGTGCAAAAATATGTTGAATGATTGCTCGACTAAATTATACGATGAGAACGATATTATTTCAAACATAAATAAAGATAAGCAACCGCAAAAACAGTAATTATTATTTGCCGTGATGACAAATCATGCATAATATTTAAATCGTCATCTATAAGAAAATTTTACGTGTATTCAAACATTGAAGATGAATTCACCGGAATTTGTTATACAGCTTTAAAAATTCATCAATACAGAGTGGAATAAAAACAATCTGCTGCAAGCGCCGATAATTATTATCGTGTCGTAATTCGTAATATTTGGACTACCGTGTTCTGGGCACAATTTAGGGTTACGCGTCCCGCCATCGTCATAATTGCGCATACCTCCTAAAAGGTAACACGATAGTACCTGCCGCGGGCCAATTTACAAAGAGGATCGATCGACAAAGGGCATCTGATAGGCTCCGTAGGATCTTGCGCTGAATGGATCGCGGTCGGTTCGTGGTGCGGTTTACGCGCGCTCCCAAACGCGAATGGTATGATACCGGAGTGTAAGGGTATAGACCTTTAAGCCTAGCTCACAGTACTATCCACGCTATTTTAATAATAAGACAGAAAGAAGAAAAAATACGTTAGCGACAAGTTAAATGTAATTTTTCAGAAATCATCGACGCACCCCCTAAATTAAGATTTCTTCAGCTGTACAATTATGCCAAAGAATAATTTCTCATTTATGCTTTTCAATTATGAAAGTTTCGATTCCAGAATAATTTAAAGACAAAGGACTAAATTTAGTACGAAAATTATTTGTGTTACGTGCGACATAAAATTTACTATTTTAAATATTTTCTGCACATGTCAATTTTTATATAACAGCTTTTAGTTTGTAAAAAGTTATATAATGAAGAATGAAATACACGTGAGAAATTACAAGTACGGACTGGAGAGAGATTCTCATCGAAAAAAGGAAATTTAATTAATTTGGCATTATTGTTTTGTACCCCACAAGGGTTCACGGATTTTTTAGCTGTGTGAGGCCGGCTTAACGTGAGGCCCTGATCCCTACGGTTTTGGAAGAAGAATACAAAACGCAAAGGGCTCCAAGCAAAGACGAGACGGTGGGCGGGGCGCCTCTCGGGCTCCAAGGCGATCCACTCCGACCTCCACCTTCTTCTTACTTAGAGATATAGTAGGCGCGCGCGCATCAACGTGTTACATCTTTCATGAAACAGCAAATGAGAGTTAGAGATTACATAAATAAAAAAGAAAAACGCGCCACGGCGCGATGCGTGTGTGCGGGGGCCTCGGGAACCGTACGTGCTTGGTGGGCACACACTCAACTCGCGGCAGCTGGTTGATAGCATCGGCAAACTGTGAGCGTGGCTGATTTTGACGTGGCATTAAAATCCTTTCTTTCTGCCACGTCCGAGGTTATAATCACGGTGCAACTATGTACGATGAAGTGACACGCGGTATTCCACCCGCGCGATGTTCCACTCCATAGTTGTAACCGGAGCCACCGCGATATCAGCCGCCCCGGGGCAATCGTGCGCGGCAATGATTGGCGCTATCTGACGAAGACGAGACGAGGAAAGATCGTACCGTGCTACATTAGATAATATATTAGATAAACAAGCCTTAGAATCCAGTGGCAGCACTTAGAACTACACGTGGGGTACACACGCGAACTGAAAAGTATACGCGAATTCAATTAACAATCCATTAACACACAGTACTGGGTACTTTTTCTGCCTTCATTCTTGCCTTCTGAAAACTTATTGTATCACGGCGGATCATTCAACGTCGGCGTAAAGCTTGCTTAAGATCCCACGCGCGATGGTCGCGGACGCGCAACAAATGTGAGCAATAACAAATGGCTTACGCAAGCGTGCGAAGCGATGAATTCCGCCGAAGGAGTCTTTGAGAACGGCCGACCGCGCGGATCTGGAAGGCAATGGGCAGAAGAAGACGTTCGACGATCGATCGGCAATGCCGATTGAGACGTCCCTGAGGGAGTACCCGCGGCAGCCCCTTCCTTTTTATTCTCTCGATCGCAGCTTTGTGTGCAGAAACGGATTGACGTACGATGTGTCAGCGGTGACAACTGGCGCAAGCGCAGCCCGAATACGAAATGAACCTTCGGCTTTCCATTCGACTTTTATAGCAAGCTAACCCTCGCCCCCATCGTCCTCATCTGACCCGACCGTCACCTAAGGTGACGAAATCCTCGAGACTTCCACGAAAAGGAGGATCGACACCACAAGGACTCAATAACTTGTCTTATAGTGCTTAGGAATAGTCTTATCATCGCGTCGAGAACTCGGCACACTGACAGACAATTTACTGACGCATATATAAACGCGACAAAATATTTCGGACAATATATCTGACATAGTGTGACAGATTGGTCGAAATATTGCGCGACGTCATCTCGTTGTTACTTGTGCCTCGGCGAGATTTCATGACGCAATGCAGAATTATCCTTCTCATATACTCATCTCGTTGCCGTTGACATAGGCAACACCAACAAGATGAGTACATGAGAGGGTCAACGAGTTGTCTCGCCAGAGTGCTGACATGGGCACGCTCATCGTTGTTGAGAAACCTTGCACTTGTGAACGATAACTAACGAGAAATTGTACTAATTATATTGTCTACGCATATTTTCTAATATCAAAATATAAAAGTGTTTATAATGGTGCGCTAATTAATCAAAACGGATCATGTTTATTTGGAAATCGTGAATCAATTATTTTGACGTTAATATACTAAAGCGGATAAACGCTTACGTCGCTAATTTTACAGAAGATATTGGAAAGCAAAAATCACGAAGATTGCTGGAAATGTCTGAAAATCCTGATTCAAGCACAATAAGTGCTGAGCGAATCTCGCGAGCGGCAAGAACATCGTCCTACGTATTCTTGTTGCATCTTCGTTCTCCGGAGAATGCGAAAAATGTAGAAAGAGAGCGAGAGAGAAAGAGAGAGAGAGATCGATGAGACACTCTCTCTGTTTTCACAATCGGACCGCATCGTCTACCTGGAGACCACTGCATGTCCCCGAGAGTTCTTCTTTTCCAGAGTACCGTCTCCTTGGATTTCTTCTCCCTTACGCAGCTCTCTCGTTGTTTTACGGTGAACGTTTTGGTTCCTTTCTTTTTGGCTTGCCTTCATTCCTTCCAGGAGGTCGAGGTCGGCAAGATTGACCGCGTAAATTCGAAGAGTCCAACCACATGATTCTCATTTGATCGGACACACCATTTTACGCGAAAAAGGAGAGCAACGTGTCGCTGATACAAGTGATTGATGCGGCTGATCGATCAAGGCTGTGCCTCGCCTCGCGGAAATGCTCATAGTTGAATTCAACGTCACGAGGCAAAATTGCGTAATCCTCTATCATTCGCAATGGAGACTGTAGCGGCAAAAAATAATCTGCGCCGGTAAACATGTTTATTTATAGAACGAATCTTTAGAGTAGTTATAGAAATTATATCAGTTCCAGAATTTGAAACAATCTGCGCAATAAATATAGGAAAGTTGAATTGAAAAAAATAAAAAAGATAAGACGTTTAAGGTGCGTGTGAAACGCCCGATACAAATATCATGCACAATCTTCAAGACATGAAGGCTACGCGAACACCTTCGGAGGTCCGTACTTCCCTACGAAGACTGGACAAGGTTGTAAAACGATGCTTAGACCCGGAGCAATGCCGTACGCAACTATGCCGTACGTAAGGCCCCGAAGCGCGGCAATGGAGAGAAGAGCAAGACACCGAAGAGAACGCGAGGAGGTTTGTCCGAAGAAGGCAAAAGAAGATCGCCCATGCTTGGAAAGGAACGAAGAGAGACAGAGAGCGGGAAGGGATCGTCAACGGGCACGAAGGGAGCCGCCATGAAACAAACGAATACCGAAAGGGCCGTGGCTGTCGCGGTGCGCGAGCCGCAGTGGAGGGAAGAAGGTAGAGGAAGGCGACGGTAAGAAACCCGAGAGAGCAAAAGCACGGGGACGCCGCCACTTCAAACGGCCCGCGCATGCGTCCTCCCCCCTTCCGTCTTCTTTCTTCCCCGCAAGGTGCCTGCTGTCGGCGAAGTAGACCAGGGGCTGAGGGTACATCGCGTAGAGAGGGAGCGAAAGGGAGAAAAAGAGACGCGGAACGGACGGCGGGGGGGCACCCGGGACGACTACTCTGGATTCCTATAATTGTTCATTTTTGCAAATTCCACAGTTTTTGCCTGCTACCGCAAAGTTCGGTAACCTCTGACGGAAACCTTAATGCCCTTTAGGATGCTCTGAGTTATCGCCTATAATGTAGGTAAGAAGGGTGCTTTCTTGATATTTCATACAAACGATCAGTTGCAATTTTCCCTTTATCTAAAAATCTCATATAAGGTGATTTAAAATGACAACTGTATCTTCATATTGCCTCTCGAGATAATCGGATAACTATATCAAATATAATGAATATGTCAATAAATCAATATAACTGTGTGGTTTGCGTGATAAGAAAATTATATGCGACGTACATGGTTATTTCGTTTTCCAAAGTGTATTCAAGCGTACAAACCATAACTTCAGTTTATAAAGACGCTACAGCCTTAAATGGGCTTCTTATAAGGGCTCTACAGGTAAATCCGAGTGTTCGAACGAGTGTTGTCAAAAGCGAAATCTTGTCTGAGAAGAAGAACTGCTGCACGCGTGCACATTGTTCCCATGTCCCGCGGATCACAAACGGGGCGGTTTCTCGGAGTGTTTCGTGCGAAATGCATAATTCGATCGTTGCGCCGTCGTTAGGGCTTCTTCGCGTCGTTCCCACCGATCCCGACACGAAGCTCCTTTTTCTTGCGTCTCTTCCGTCCTCCTCCGACTCTCGTACCTCTTCTTCGGCCCATCGCCTTTCCACGAAGTCGTAGAAGCGAGGTGATATTCGTCCGATATACTCGGGCCGAACGCTCGCGTGCGAAGCGCGAGAGAGTTTCGAACTGGGACGCCTCGTTATCCGCTCGCGGGACCGATGGTTCCTCCGCGAGAGTCTCCCTCGGTCCCTCCGGCTACGCGGAATCCGCATCGCGGGTATAAAGTAGCCCGAACGCGGCGGACGCCTCGTGACGCGTCGATCGCGACGGGGAGGAAGAGAGAAATCCCGTGGTAAATTATAGTTTTCGTATCACGAGAGCGAGACTCTCTCTCTGCCGGCTCTCCGCACGCTTTGGGTTTCCGCTCGAAAAGAGCGCGCGAGTGGTCGCACTGTCGTCCTGGTGGGTCTCGACAGACCGAGCTTGTCACAGTATTTAAGGCGCAGTTAAAGCAAACAGAAAATCTCTACGACATTGTGGCGGCTGGTCGAGCGGTCGAAAGGTTGTAATTATTACAAAGCCGATTTATTGCGTCGTGATGTTAACCGCGTGGCGTTTCTCTCTCTCTCGGAGATCGCTCGCGACGAGGCTACCAAAGAGAGAAGATATGGGATAATAAACTAGTCACCGGGCCGCACGGAGAGTTCAAAGTTTAATGTAATTACCATAGTTGTGTTTATTCATCGGCAAGTTCAACTGAAATGTCTATGCTGAAGCGTAGCTTTACGTACATGTTGTTGAAAGCGCATTGAAGACCTGTTCTTCAGGCTTTCATAGGGAGTCCTTTTGCAATCGAGAGATTTATTCATTTATCTATGCAAGTAAAATAAATTAGATAGAGATATTTAGGAAAACGTGGCGGGACACCTATCGAAATGGCGTCTTGATAGGGTAGGTAATATTCCTCGCAACGGCGGACGCATGTTGGCCGCGAGGGCTCGCAAATAAAAATCCATAAGTCGAGGCAAAAATTAAAGATCGTCACGACAAGGTACTGTCGGATGAGACGACCGCGCGTCTTCCCTCCCGCTGCCCACCCTCGGCACCCCATCTTCTCCACGGCCATGCACGACTGGTACGAGAGGGTTCGGATTTACCGGCGAAATGTTGGATTTATTAGATCGAGATACGCGTGGGCGTGACCCGCCGCATCCCCCGTCCTCTGCTCCCCGCTGCTCCTCCGACGTCGACCTTACCGTTAGGTTACGTACGTGCGTAGGGGCCCTTCCAGCGAGCCACCTAAATCTAAACCTAAAGCTAGACGAGAGAGAAGCCCTGCGTGGTGCACGCACACGCGTAGAGAATCAAGGTGGATCGCAGGCGTAGACGCCACATCCTGACGGAGCTCTCCTCGCGCCCCTCGTCGTTCTAGGAATCGAGGGACGCGGGTATCGTGAATTCGATCGTCGGCGCCGAATGATGATTTACGGGCGAAAAAGAAGGAAAGAGGAGAAGGAGGAGGAGGAGGAGGAGGAAAAGGGAGGAAAGGCTGGAAGGGAAACCGAAACGCCGCGGCGATCACTGGACCCGTCGGCGCGAAGCTTCGTGGGAATCGCTGATGCTCATCCTCGCGATGACCGACAAGTGCGCGCGGAACGATCCGCGGGGACGATCGCGAGTACCGATAGATCGCGTGACGCTTCGCAGGAGACGCGAAACGCGGGGTGGTGGGACCAGAAGGAGACTCGACGGAACCGCTCGCCGTCTCGTTGTGGGAATTCAGGGTGGTTTTTACGGTCGGTAGATCCGTGATTTACAGCCGAGAAAGAAACGAAAGCGAAACGGAAGGAAGAGAGGAGGAGGGACAGAAAATCGGAGAATCGTCTGTGACGTTCCCGACGCGCTTTACGCAGCCTAATACCATGAGCGTTCGATGTCGAGCGTTACGTTACGAGAGAGTGGTAACGAGACGTGCGTGTTTCGGAGCGGAAGCCACGGTCGCTTCCGCTGGAAGCCGTCGTCGGCGTGCAGGTACCACGTCCTGGAAAATCGTGCCAACGTCGAGCCGTCGAACGGAATGGTCGTCGGGGAAGGCCCCGGAATCGCCTCCTGGCGGGTGCGAACGTCAGCGCGACTCGCCGGGTTATTTACAGCTTCTTGGCATGGAGAGGCGAGCGCGCGGCGCCGCGGCGGAGCCCGGGCGCTGCCAGCGAGGAGGAAGTAACGATGATTTATATCCGCTGCTACCAGTCCTGCTCCCAACCCGCGATAATACCAATCATTATCATCGCTTAATAACAGGCATTACTGCCAACATTGAAATAATGCATGCGTGTGAGTGTGTGTGTGTGCATGTGTACGTGTGTGTGCCCGCGCGCGCGCGAGCGGGTGAACGAACATGTGTGCATGTACTTCACAAGCTGGCCCCGCGAAGGGTGTTGCTCCCTCCCTTATTTCTTCTTCACCACCCACTCTCTTCCTCTCCTCTTCTTTTCTCTCTGGCAGGTCCGCCGCCGCGCCGCACAGTATTCAACGACGTTGCCGGCATCATCCGCGATACGAACCGCGGCGTCAGCCGTGGCCAAGTCAGGTGCGAGCCAGCGCCGAACGAAGCGCAGCGTGCGCCGCCGGTGATCTTCCTGAAAGATCTCTCGACGGGGGGAAGGTCGGGGAAAGAGGGCGGGGTACGGCGGGGCAGAGGGTTCTCTGCGCCGCGAAGGGATTCCTCGCACGAGGGAGGCAGGAAGGCCGCGCTGCCGCCGCTCGAAAACCCCTCGAGCCTGTTTTGCGCGAATTCTTCTACGCTCGGCCGTGGTTCTCTTCTCGAGGAACTTGCCGACGCGAGTTCTCCTCAAGGACGATTCATCTCCGCTAAGCTATCGTGAATGTCTAAGATATTTCGTGGTACTAAGAGTAACTACTCAAGAAAATTCCTCGTCGGGTTTGAGATATTCAGCGAAGAAAATATATGTCCGACTGTACAAAGACTTAAAATCTTTTTCATTCTATTCCCCCTTTACTTCCTATTTTATTTATTTTATACTAATTATATATTCACACACGACTGATTACTTCTTCACTTGTTAAACCTGTGCTCCGCATTTTTGCTGACGACTATCGTGGGTTTCACGCTATAACGCCGTGACTATCGCGGTTAAATACGTACGGCGTTAGGTGCCATAATTTCAACGAAACACGTGTCATTAAGACGCACAACGATCCGTTACATGTATCCCTGCACGACTTCGTGGAAGAAAGCCCGTGTTGCAGGCAACGGGTAGCAATAAAGAACACGAATCCTTCGGAGACGCGCGAATCGTGTCGAAGAAATCACAATCTGTGAGAAACCCTTTGACTCTGCCCTTTTTTTTCCATGCGGGTCGTTTCGCTCCGCGTCCGAGTTCACGTGTAACGGAATCGCGACTCGCCGCGTTGTTTCTGCAAACATCGAACTGTGTAATTATTGGCATTCGAAGCGCCGTGGGAGGTATCGCGATGCACGCCATCGTCCCACGAACGTGGATACATACACGAGTCAGTGCGTGAAAATAATTATTAGCCTCCGTTTGCACGGCAAGAGAAACGTCACGAGGAGGCAGAGTCGAGATGAGACGCCGCTACGTCGCGGACGAAGAAAAAAGGGACGAGTTTCCGGTACTCCGCTCGGTTTCTTTTCCTTTCTCCGCCGCGGATAATATCCCGCTGTCGTATGGAGTTTCCACCAGTTAAAATAGCATTCCCGAGTATCTTGTCAAACCGCGATTCGGATTTTGAACACAAAAAATATTACATAGTGTTATATATATAATTGGAGGGAAGACGCCAAACATTTTGTATTTAATTTATAAAAGAAATAATATATTATA
>NJRL01000322.1:150831-164155 GCA_003063815.1 Aphaenogaster rudis | reverse complement strand
ATGTTTACTTTTCGTTTCTGCTGATAAGAAGTTATTTAAAACACTTAAAAGTCTCTTCAGTAAAACAGCTATAATACTATATTTGTAAATGTGTTGACTTGCTATTTTTATTCATTTATATAAGATTCATCGTTTTATTAGAATAATAATTATAGTTAGAATTAATCTTGAAAATAGTTATAGATAAGAAACGATAAGAGACTTAAAAAGGAATAACGTTCTCTACAAATTTTTTTATCAAGAAATGCAGAATATTTCTCAACTGATCTCAACCCTTTTATCACCTCCTATCAGTGCAAGTCAGTTAGCACCGTCGCGCGGTGTATCGACGCGTAACATTGCGCGCAATAAATTTTATAGAGGCGTTAGCTGCGATTACGAGCTGCCGTTGTTAATTACAGCCGATTAAGGCGACGCGATGTCGACCGGGCGGGGTGTAACTTCGCGCGCGCCGTGAAGAGACGAAGGTACTGTTTTATGGATGCACTTTTCTCGCGCGCCGCGTTCTGCGAGAGCTCACGCTGCGAGGGGGATAGGATAGGAGAGGCTAGGGTTATGGTTTTTAACACCGAGGCGTATGCAAAGTGCGCGGCAGCGGCAGAAACTGCCACAAAGTAGCACTTTGCGGCGGTGCGCGCGCGTATTCAGCCGCCTCGCATCGCTGAAGGTTCTCTTTTAGAGTCGCGTAATCAAACCCAACCGAACGTATGATAATAAGCTCACCGAGCGATTAATGCGACGTTGATAATCACACGGTAGGCGCGCGGCTCTCAATCCAGAGAACTCGAAATTACAAGGTGTCCGTCTCTGCCCTAGGCTGGACTTAACGCAGCCTGTCTAACATTGTCGCTGAACCGACATCTTGTATTTCCACATCGCTACCACATTGCGCGCAAGGAACGATGAAAAAGCTCCCCGTGTTTCATTTTTGTGTTTCAGAGTAACTGGAAATGAAAACATTCCTTTCTTTCGGCCGGAGGCTGTTATTGAGAAATTCGTAACTATTCGAAAGGTTCAGACTTAGAGTTGCATAACTCATAATTTCTAAATAAGCTGTTCTATTACGCGTACTTAATTTTTTTTAATCAGAAATGTCTTAATAACCAGATTCAAAAGCAAAAATAAATACAAATATTATTAATTAAAGTTTATCTCTTACAGTATTTCTCATGTTAACAATAATATATTATGCGTGATCCAAGTATCTCCAGGATTATTTTAATATAAAATCCACTTGTTCAAATTCTCAAATATGTTTCTATTATCCATTTATAAGTTCTAGACATTCGCCACTATTTTAAGAATTCGAATCTGGAGATTGCAAAACAAATAGTTACGAGAGTATCTTTAGAAGAGTATCCCTAGAAAAAATACGATTTCCGCACAAAACCGAGCGATCCGTCTGAGCGTGGGTCGACGGAGTTTCAAAAAGGCCGGGTCGACGTGCTCTTCGGGTCGGTGTCTACCTAATCCTTGTGAAAACAACCGTTTAATACCTAATCCATCACTCGGACCCGGGGCACGCATTGTCTTTCGACCGTTCCGGATTAAGTCGGGCGGCGGTCGGACGTCAGGTGACTGATGCGAGATACCGTGGGGCCCACGTCTGATACGAGAGGAGCCCCCGCGCTAATTGGATTCCAGCTTCAGCCACGTTCCAGCTTCGTTCGAAGGGAAGAAGGACAACGGGCGTGACGCGGACGCGCGGACAAGCCGGTTAATGGCCGGTTCATTTGTCGCGACGATAAGATTGGTCGAAGGTGCGCAAAGGCGCCGGGTATGCTCGCCGCGGATCTCGACAAGCCGCGTACGCGCGGACAACCCCTCCTTTACGCTCTCGCGGCTCCTCACCGATGCTCGTATAATTCCGGACAGCTTCATTAGCGTTGGTCGAACTGCAGTCTAAGAGCGTTTAACGTCGCGAACAACCGCGATAATCGCGGCGTCGCCGCCGAAGCACTACTCTACACCTACGAACCGTCTTTCTAGGAAATGCTTGTAATTGCACCGACGTTACAATCGCGAATTTACGCACGTTGATTACGAGCAAGCGCAACGAGAATATCTCTATTAAGAGCACGTGTGCGCGATGAAAAATTTCGTCGACGATATTTTCGACATTTCGGATAAATGATACCGATTGTTTCTCAACCGTTCATGTATTAACGTACGCTTAGCCTGATACATTTTATGTAACTTTATTTCATGCGTGACGATGCAATGATCAAGAGATTGATCTCGCGAGCGTCGAGCCGTAAGCGTGGACGATTTTGTTATAAATCACTTTTATGAAGTGCATTTTACTACAGTTTATTCACCGCGCACGTGAAAGGTACAACGATAATAATATTTTATTAGCTAAACACCTGCACAATGTGTGGCAGTTCGCTGAACTCTTCGTATCTTAAGCATATATTATTCGCATCATTTGTTTGTTACTGCAAAAAATGCAAATATCTATTGATTTTTAAAAATAATATTTTATTCATTTCTAAGAATTATTTTCAAATGGTATTGATTAATATTATTATAAACGCGCGATATTTTAAAGAAGTTTCAGTTGTGCAATAATTATGCATTTTTTACGAAACATTCTTAACCTATTTTAATTAATTAACATCAACAATGTCACTGCCATCTCCATTTTCCTTTCGGATAGTAATTTTAATATTCATACAATTATTTTTCGATTTAATTTCATACTGTTATATGACAAATTGCAATTTTAAGAACAAATATAATTCCGAATCGATTGCTCGTAAACGCATGCTTATTACAATTGGTATTGCAAATCTCGTGCAATTATCGCGTCACTGTTATTTCAATCGAATAATCAAAATCATTCTGAAATAATTGCAAGTTAATTTTGCGCGTCACCAGGACAAATGACAGAATTGCTCTGACCGGAATATACAAACAGTGGCGTGCTCGTTAGCAATTAAACGAATCGTGATTGTGATTTCATATTATCGTTCGATTAATTAAATCAACGTGAACGTGAGTGCCGCAATCTTTATGATATCGATTTTTACATTACGCATTCGTTTGCTGTATACTCGCCTCTGCACAATGCCTCAGAAGTGGTAAAAGTTGTAATGACTGTTTCTGATACATTTCTGATACATTGCAGCGATACGTAACTGTCCTCTCTATCAGAACCCCGAGAAAACTTTTCCGTAAAAATACCAAAGTTATGTCAACCCTTCGATGAAGTTTTTACGATGCAGCTCGCGGAACAGATCGAGGATATGCATTTTGCCGCCGTGCGATTTATGAAAAGCGAGCCATGCATAAGTTGCGAAGGAAAATGACCGGCAATTTAAGGGCGAAACGCGAGTTTCCGCGCGTCGCAACCCTACGTGCGTGAGAATTCAACCCTCTGACGAACGATCGGCCGGCCGCGGCGCCGATCGCTTCTTCATCTTCGTTCGCTCGGTTCGCTCGCTCGCTAGCCGCGAGCAAAGTTACACCGCGCCCGATGGCACGCGGATTCCTCCCGTTGGCGGAAAAGTTCGATTCCTCCCGCGGCTAGAACCCTATCGTAGCTTTCGCCGTTGGGAGATCACCGGTAATTTTCAAGAGAGGCGCCACGAAAATTGCCGGCGCACCGAAGCGAGGGGTCGTCCCGCGATAGATTACGCAGAAATGCCGGACTTTCAGAGAGGTTGGCCACATGCCGCGATGGTGGACACGCGGCAGTCGTTACGAATTCATGAGCCGCGGGTGGAGGGTAGCGAACTGTCGCCGCTATTCGGTCGGTTATGCTCCTGCGAACGTTTGCCGAAGCGCGCCAACGGAATTCCTCGTTGCTCTACACATCGCGCGCATGTCCGCCGCGATAAATTATTCGCCGAATGTTGCCACGGCTTCAGAATATTTCCAGCCGGTACGCCGGACTATATTTGAAAATGCGATCGACCAAGAAACCAGTGGCGAATGTCGCTGCATGGAGCCTCATGGCATGCAGACTTCCTTGGGCGAAATAAGTTATCTCGATCACGCGATTTCGCGATGCGGACGTGTATATAGCCGCATTGTGTTTCGACCACTGTGAGAGTACTGCGCTAGACATATTCAAACAGACAAATAAAATAGAAATCTCTCCATGAGATAACGAGACAACCTGTCATCAATGTGAACAATTTAAGCTATATGTGCATTTATTCACTGAAAAAACATCTGGTCGTATAAATCGGCAATCTGGTACCTAGATTCAACCAGTATGTCTGTTGGAAAATGAACGAATCAGAATTCTTGTAAAAATCACCAAGCAAGATGGTAGATTCTATCCGGTTGAATATACCAGAATTCTGATTACTAAAAAAATAATATATTTTAAACAAGAACAATAAATAAGTTATATAAACTAAGAAAATATAGTAATAAATAAATTAATCGTTTATAGTATATATATATACACATGTATGCACGGCTGTTAGCAGCGATGCTCGCAGTGCTTGGTAATTCTCCGCACAATCCGTTCTTTGTGATGGAGTCAAAAATTCTAATACATGAGTGGCTGATGACGTGCCGCGCGGCCTTTTATTCCGCGCGTGCTGGATTTTCCTTACGAGTTCCTAGTGGTCCCGCGGGTCGCCTAGTGGCAGGAAAAATGCTAACCAGATTCTGATAGTTAAATCTATCAAATGTTTTAGTTACAAAACATCGAGTCCAATCACGACAACCAGAAATTCTGTTCCGTCTCACCAGAATACATTCTATCAGATATGTTTTGTTCATGTGATTGGACCATTTTTCTCAGTGTTGTTTATTATGACTCTTCCACTTGTTATATTTCCTTCATCGCGCGTATAAATCTTAATTAATATCCTGCGATAACTAGTTTTTCCGAAATTTAACGATAACAAGTTTAAAAAGACATTCTAAAGTTAGTTATCTTAATGTTATCTTAACATCGCGCAGTGCCTTGAGCGATTCCGCGATCCACGACGAACTTGGGGCGAATCCGATAATGATCGTAATTAGCTGACTCGCGATTTCGCGCATAAAATAAAAGTCGCGATTGCATCGTGCTAATGCGATTCTGGGAGGCAAAAACATGAGAGAAGAAACGAAGTGATCGAAAGAAAACCTCTACGCAGCAAAAGAGCTCCTGAAGGAGAAGTCGCAACTGCTCCCGTTCGGTCCCGAACCTTTTTGTCTCGTTGGTTGGACGCTTTGCGGGACTTTTTGTGAGCCTTCGAGCGGATTCCCAGTCATATATCTTATTCCGTTTCGTGGCATTGTGCCGTAGCATAGGTAGAACCGGCTACTACCTGCTACTCTAGATTCTTGGGATACGTCTAGACACAAGCAAGAGAAAGCTAAAGGTATTTGTTTTAAACTCTATATAGATGCTTTTATTTGTACCATAACTTCCACATCTCGTTTTTTAGATTTTCCTTTTAAAATTCTTTTTTTTTTGTACTTTCACAATGGAAACAAAGGATTATACGAGAAGGTTTATAATGCCTTCATACTGTAAATTTTCAAGAAAAAGTCAGTGTTGAAGACAACGATGCGAGCGAATGATACAACAATGTAAAACTCGGCAGGAAGAGCCAAAACGGAAACCGAATGAATCGCGGTAAGCGTTGTCTGTTTCCTTTTTCACGTCGCTGGAACACAATCTAATTGTACTTTACGTCGCGAAGCCGTAAGCACGGAAATTTATTTGCGCGGATGAAGACATTCGCCAAGCGGCAATAAAGACCTACGGCTATATAAAAAAGTAATAATAAAGCGCTCGCCGCGACGGGAGATACAGGTGACCCACCGGAAACGCCTGTCGCCGTCTTATTCTGCTTCGTGTCAAGATGACCGTATCATTCCTGACAAATGTTACGACGCTGGCACGAGTATTCGCAACTCGTAGTCGCCCAGGTACTAGCGTACCGATGATGGACGACTTCTCTATGTCTATTTATCTATATCTAAAATGCAAGGCTCAAGGTGAGTATTTGAGCTAACATTCGGAGCTCTTTACTTCGAGTCGTTAATGTTTCCTCGGCGTAAAAGATGACGTTAAAACTTCTGATTCGTTGTTGCCAGATCATCGATCATTGAGTTACAACGAACGTTACGTTTTCGCGGGATTTTTATATACGTAATATCACAAATTTTGCGACGCGCGGTACCAATGACGCAAAAGCACTCTCGCCTTGAGCCCTTCGATGATATCTCCGTTCCACTTTGCACTAGCACTCGCGCAAACTTCACTCCGAGATCCACACTGACGAGCACAAAATTAATTTCATTATATTATCATATTTTTTCGCGATTCCACCGTCGGCATGAGGCACTGATCCGAGTCGGTCTGAAGCCGACCGTAAGAAACGGAGATCTCACCGATTTCAGTTAACTAAATATATGTAATATCTAAGAGTAGGAATAAAAAAGGCTGCGAATACATACAGTTGGGGTACTCACCGTCCTTGGGCGGCGAGGGGCACTGGGGGTACGTTCCAATGTGATATCCGTAGGCGTTGTGCTGGTGCATGGGCGCGAACGGATATCCGGCCAGCGATCTGGGACTGGGAAAGCCCGCGTCCGCGTGCTGCTGATTCCCGCTGCCGGGCCCGGAGCCTTGGTGCGCCGCCAGTGAGCCGACCTGATGCGAGAACTGGTGCGCACCGGGTACGTTATGTCCGCCCGGGTAACCGCTCCGCAAACTCGCGGGATTGTAGAGGTTGTTGTGCTGGAGTTCGATGAAGGCGGACTTGCCGCTTTGGGAAACCGGCGTGCTGGACGTCGTGCTGTCGCCACCGTTACCGCCAGGTGGACCGGGCGTCACCGAACCGAGGCCCGCGTGATGAAGATGCTGCTCCATATCGGAGCCGGCGCCTCCGGTACCGGCGGCACCTCCACCGCCGCCGCCGCCGCCACCGCCGCCCCCGGTGGGTCCACCACCGCCCGACATGCTGTTCGGGGTCGGGGTACTCGACGGACAGGGGTCGCCCGCCCCGAATGGGCTCCCCAGGTCCGTGAAATTGAGCGTCGTCGTGCTGCCCGGACGCTCCACCTTAAACACAACGTCGATGCCGCCGCCACAGCCCACGGTCCTCGCCGCCGCCAAACTCGCCGACGACGTCGTCGCCGCCGCGACCGTCGCGTGCCCTCCGTTCGGGGGCCCGAATTTTGGGACTTCTCTACGACGAGCACACTGCGCGTGCCCCGTACGACTATATCGACCAAGTGTCGGAATAAGCGCGAAGAGTCGTCATCGGGTTGCGAGGATTAGCCTCTAACCGTCGGGTGCTTCAGTTCCAGCCCAGTTTACACTGCGGAAAAGAAGACGGAATGTCGTCTGATCGCTCGCACTGGATTACTTTCGTCAAGTTGCACTATCACGACTTCTTGTTTCTTTTCCAGAGGATTCACTGTGATATTCACTTTTTTGGCTACTTCAAAGTGGTCTTTGTTGCACGTATCCGTGTGTAGTCGCTGCTCACAGGACTCACGTTTGGATGCTTTTGTTTATCAGTTCGGACACCACTTGTCACACGTCCACTTCACACGCGTAGTCCTCGCGGAGCACTGTACCGAGCCAAAGAGTCCCGGAGTCGATGCTACTGTCCGGTTGCCGTGCGTCAGCTCGTCGTCGCTCGGCTTTCAAACAGAAACGCGCCGCGACGGCGTGACCAGACCGTCGGCATATCGGTCCTTTTCACTCACGTTACAACATACACCAGTCGCGAAACGTCACTTGATCACTTTTCAACACAGTCTCAACTCGCTGATGAACGTCACCAAACGTTATCGCGCCAATGGTCCGCGATCATCCGCACGGCGGATGGCAGTGCAGAGATGAAATCCTCCGATCCGTTCTGCACGACCAGAGCCGAAAATCTATCGCTGTTGTGTATCCCAACACTCGCGTTCGTCGCCAATTTAATTGCACGCCGTGTAACGCGACACAAGCGCGCGTTCGCGCACCTCCTCGGCGACGATATGGTTTTTACACGCGTCGTGCCACGATTACTTGGCCGATGAGCGTATCGTGCACGCTCAACGTATACGCGGATGTACCGGCTGGACGAAGAAGGTAAGGGAAGAAGAAGACGATGACCAGGGCGTAGAAGAAGAGAGAAAAGCACACACGCGCGCCTGGTTCCAGTAACTGCAGTGCACACCGCGCGGCGCGGACCGGTATAATGATACATAATGAAGCCGGAGCCTCTCCCCGGAGCCCGGTTCACCGTTTCTGAAAGTCGCCGCGGTGGCGCTACTCAAGGCCACGCCTATGACGAGTGCCAGACACGTTTGCGATTGGCACGCCGTGCTGCTCCCCACCAACCGTACGTGAAATCCGCAACGGCGATTGGCGTCGTGGAGGCCATTATGGTATCCGAATGGGAGTTGCTCGAGAGCAACTACGCCCACGTACACCCGGACGCCCTCGGGGCGACCGACAACGCGGAGGTGTTCTGTATACCTGGGGAAGTCCGTTCGTTCATCGCGCGTATTAGGTCCTACTGATATCGTCGGAGATATACTCGAAGAAGACTAGAGAGATATCAGCAAGTTACGCGTTGCAAAATTGCGTCTGTTATTCTTTTCAATTTGCTTGTCTCATTGACTAAATCGCATTATCAGACTCACTGTGACAGGAGGTGAGAGATGAGTGACGTTCCAATTGTTGAGACTTGATTTTTCGATTGTTGAGAGTTGAATTGAGTTTAGATGAGTCGTTTATTTGTGGATACTCTTCTGAAGCTGACAGTTTTGGATACGAGCACGAAGAATCTACTTAGTTTCTGGAACAATGTTTTTTTCAAAAATTTCGTTTATTGCTGTCTATCTGTTTTTAGCGATAAAAATATAGTTGCATCTGCATTTACTCTATTTTTATACATTGTTATTCATCTACTTAAAATTGTTTTTCGAGAAACTCGAGAACAATTTTTTCTTCTACCTCTCAAAAAAATCCCTTTTTAAAACTTTTTCTTTGATTTCTTGAAATCTATAGACACAGTTGCATTTTTTTCATTGTAAAGTATAATTATTAGCGTTGACACACTACACAAATTATTAATTTTTAAAAAATTAAGATATAAATAAAAAGTAAGTTTTAACTTTTGCTATCCTGTCTATCTACGTCAAAAACGTATATAGTCAAAACGCGAGTCTAGTCCTTATTTTTATTTTTAGTCTTCTTAATAATCTTAAATGAGTTTGTATCTTGTTTCCACTTTTCTTTAAATATATATTGCTCATAAAACCATGTGTAAATCGGGTATAATGATATGTAAATGTATGTAATTGAGTTTGAGTCTGTGGGATCGATAAGCCTAAATAACTGTGCGGAACCAATCATCCCTGCGGAAAATTTATTAATGTTCAGGTACCTCGCAGTCTGAGACCTGTATTGAGCTGCGACATGATCTTCCTTTGATTCAACCAAAACAATCATTAAAATTATGGACCATTTTGGCCCAAATTTTGGTAGATTATATTTTTTCGGCTATCGGCTGATCACCGATGAATCTTGTCGCGACACTTTGGACATCCTTTGCTCCGCCCATTAATCCACCACGAAGGGCGTTTACTCTCGGCAGAAGATGGAGCGTACGAACGGCGCGATATTTTTTTTCTTTCTTGTTGCTTCGAAATATGCGATCGCATCGATGATGAGATTGGCGATAATGAAGCGCCAACGGATTTAACAATAATTTCCGCTGATTAAGTCCCAAAAGATACCCAATGCAACAAGTACCTATGTGTCGATAATGCACATTACTTAAGAGACTACTTACGCTCCTTTGATTTATGCTACGATTTATAAATTTTACATTTGAATATATAAATCACTACCGCTTTTATATATTTAAGATTATATAGACTATATAATATTATTAAATATTATAATATAATATTATAAGAATTTTTTATGAGAACAATGTAAATAAAAAAGAACTATACTGGTCATTGTACACAAAGATTATTCGTCTTGTATTTAATTAATCTAATTGTATCATAATTTCGCGCACATATGTACGCAACAATAGCAATAGTATGAAATAATTTCAAAATAAAATATAAAGTTAAAATAAGGCAAATTTTTTTCCCAACATCTGCGAATGCGCTGTCTCGTAGAGATAGATTAGATTCTGTTCGCGGATATTCTAATCATACGCAAGAAGCATTGATTATGATATCAACACTACATAACTTATCAGTATAATTAATTTAATGTAAATTGTCTTGTGAATGAATATCATTCTATTTCTTCTTTATATTTGTAATTAAAATTAATGACTTTATTATGTTTGAACTTTTTTCTTATGGATGATTGATGATAAACGAAAACATTTTCTGCATAAGCCAGTATACTTCGTTAAATGACTTCTGTTAGAAAAAATTTTTTCTTAATATTAATTGTGCTTTTGATTTTATTTATACGATTGTTACAGGCATGAAACATATGATTGTTATACATATGTATCAACTTGTACTATTTTAAAATTATTAATACAAATTAATAAAATTAAAATAAGTATAAGAAACGTGACAACTCTTTTTATTAATACCAAGCACGAATTAAAATAAATATGAAATTCTCTGGATAATATACGGAATGAAGATGTCGGAAATTTCAGCAAAACCTTAGAAATATATATGACATGGAACGGTTTAAACAGGAATTCGTTGATTGTCGTAGCACAGTGACCTAGAGACATTTCTTTCTGGATTATAATTATGCTTAATCAGACAGAGCGAGCACAATTACTGTCTTGAGCGTGGTTATCGTCTACAATGATATTAGTCGCTAAATTATATACCATCTATTAACATTGCGTCACGTTTCGCTGGCATAAAGACGATGCTTCAATTACGCGAGGTCCCATTTTCGATATGTTGAAGAACGCAACATTAATTACACAATTTTATTGGCAGTAAATAATTGTCCATACACATGCCAAAAGAACATGAATATTTTTACCCATGGTTGCTAACGTAGTAAGAATATTTCTAATTAATTAATTTAGCCAGTTGTGGTCGAATATAATTTACCTTGATTTGTGAATATTTTTAGTTTCTTGTTTATATATGACATTCTTTTATATTATAAAATAAAACGTATGCGCGCGGTTTGAATATAATCGGAATAGTTACTGTTATTAACAGCACTCTTACGTTTAGATTCTATATGATTATTTTCAGCATAAAACTATAAATCTATATAATGTGTGCTATAAGCGGAAAGAGAAAATGTTAGTATTCAATGACATAAAACTTTTAGTAATATAAGGATAAAGTTTAGAACTCTATTCTCACATTTAGAACTCTATTCTTAGCAGAATTCTATTTTGTGTTTTATTATGACGTTTTAGATATAGCAGAGTTTTAGAGTTAAATTTGGAATATCTATTTTTTGCGTACAACTGCAACGTACGCTCACATAAGAGTTATATCTCATCGGTATCCTTTATTTATAATATCTTTTATTTAAAACAATATGTTTAAATATATAAAAGAAATAAATAATATATTTATATAAATGTTAATATTTTTCGCCTTTAAACATATTATCGTAAACAAAAACACGTACACTTTTGTATAAATCGGGTTGAAAACTTTTTCCAAAATTAGATATTAATATGAGAAATTATTACAGCGAACTGTTAAAAGCTATTGAGCTATTTGGAAGCGATGTTTTAATTTTAAAAGCAAAGACTGCGGATATCGACGGTGGAAATTGATATTAATAACGAATTAGTCACGTGTACGATGTATAAAAGTGCCTCGGATACAAAACACGAGAGATGGCACGAGGCTCGAATTTCCTTACGTGTCCTGAACGAAATCACTTCTCTCTTCGTAATACCGGTGTACCGATGCGCCCGCGGGAACGGCACTAGGCCAAAAGAGCGTGCCACGCTCTTATGGCGCGAAATTACATTGGGGGCTAATTGCATGGCGGCGGTAGCGCAAACACGTGTCATCAGTCGACCGCCACCACCATCAGCACTACCACTACCACCGGCTGCTCCATCACCATGCGATGCCTATGGTGGATAGCGCGGCCGGTTGTGTACGGTGAATTACGTAATTGAGGTAAATAGCGGCTATCCAGAGTGCGGGGAACTGTGCTAAATAAAATGCCATTCAATTAGACGACGAGAGGACCGCGTCGGCGGTACCCGATGTTGTTCCCTCCGCTTCGACGGGTATTTCCTAAAGCGGATGGTTCATCGCCGCTCGAAGTCGCGCGTTTTAAAAGTATGTGCTTGATCCTTTGATGAAATGATTAACTTTAATCGCCGACGTTGAGTTCCTTCGCCTATATAGAGCGTTATGTAATTCACGATATAGTTTAGGAAATAGCTCATTCTCTGCTACGTGAGAAATTTATTTTAAAAACTTTCTTAATTAATTGTCCCATTTTTAAATTATTTACAATAAAATACGTTTGCAAAAGTGGTGTTATTTTCATCGTTACATCAAAGCAGCGTTTGTTAATATTAAAACGTTTTTTTTAGTGAAAGTGAAGTAAAATTTTTATTTTAAAAATTTAACACGGAATTATAAGAGATCTCATATGTAAAAACGGTGATATTAAAAACAAACCGAATGGATATTTTGTCTTGCCGTCTCGAATTCGTAATGTTTCACACGGCGTGGCGTCAAAAATGAGAAACTGTTTCTCGCACGGTACGAGAAGAGCTCGTAATTCGAGTAGTTTTATGCACGGGAAAAAAGGGGTAATGCCAGCGCGATGTGGAAACGCATGGACAAATTGCGGCGTAAAGTGGCATTTTGATTTCTCGTTGCCCCGTCGTTTCTCTGTCAAATCAAAAGGACGTAAAAATACTCGCAGATTATAGTGCTAAGTGGCACTTTTATCACTCGCTGTAATTGCGCATGCATCCCGCGAGAACTTTCTCCCGCTCGCTCGTAGTTTCGCAGATTCCGTGACCGTCGATCGGTGCACCGCTTACCGCACTTCGGTCGTTTCCTTTCCTTTTTCCCCCTATATGTCAGTTAATGACAGAGCTTGAATACTTGTCACGCTTAAATACGGAGTATCCCAAACGCGAGAGGCAAGATAGTTAGAACGAAAGAGAAGAAGCTTTCTTCCATGTTATTAATGCGCGATAATCTATCATTTTTTGTTGCAACTATTCCATGTTTTGCGATGTCTTAATACTAGATTTGTGATATCTTATTATTATCCCTTATTATACAAAATTTACACGGAAAAAACGATATGGTTGCCACAACCACAATAATAGTAACATTTGGTACAGCCACGTCCTGTGGTTGTCACATTCACATTGATGTGAAGGCAACTATATGCATTTGGTACAGCAAACATAGTGAA
>NJRL01000322.1:76137-145402 GCA_003063815.1 Aphaenogaster rudis | reverse complement strand
ATCTTTTATGGTTTTCATATGTTATTATTATCAATATATATGTTATCTAAGAATTATTTAACTAACAATCTGCTGATGAAGACTTAGTAGAGTCGAAACGTCCAGTTGAATTTAAGGAATTTAATTATTATCAGTTGATATTATGACTTTTATTTAATTTCATTTATGTATAATAAACATCTTGATCTTTAACTTTTAATTTGCTCGTATCCTTGACCATTTTTATATTGCTTAATATTTGTTATTGCGCGTTATTGTTATTTGTAATTTTTACGCTTAATTCCACAGATAGTGGTATACCGAGAAGTGGTTGACTTTTACTACTCACGGTGTGAAACTTTTTTTCATCGCGCTATGGATTTTTTTTTTCACGCGACAGTAATCATGAAAAAAGGAAATTTTACAGCTCCAACGGGACTTCGAGGTATAATCGTCCGAAGGCCGTAAGCCGCGTAAAAAGGGTGAAGTTTTGAAATGAAGAAGACAGCAATTTGCACGCGTGAAAAATATAACAGAAGGGTCGTGAGTGCCAGGAGCAAAAAACGCAACAGTCGCGTGCAATCCCGCGGTGCGATTGCGCGACATTCTCAGGCGCATCTTCCTCGTATTTACAACGGCGATAAAAGAAAGTTTCTCTTTTTTTTTCATGAAGTGACTCCTCGGAAAAATACTTCCCCTAAATTATATGAGAAGAGAAAATATGGAATAGAAGAGAGAGCGAATGAAAGCGAGTGATTGTGTATTCAGATATAAAATAATTTTCAAATAATTTTCATTATAACAAATCTTGTAATATCAAACGGGTTTACTTGTGGTAGTAATGTATAAATAAAAAATATTTAGAGAAACGATTCTTTGTAGCTACAATTTATTATATAATTATTAATACACAAAAATGTGCTAATCGGCAAATGAAAAGGAATTTACATTTGAATATTAATGAAAAAATTTGAGGTATGAATCTTTTTCACACATACATCAATTATTTAATATTAAATATATATATTATTGTTATAATAATATATATATTATTATAAATAGCCTTGTTACGACTTTTACTTCCTCTAAATGATCAAGTTTGGTCATCTTCCCGGCAACATCGGCAATGCCGATGTATTGCCGCGCACCAGTCCGAAGACTTCACTAAATCATTCAATCGATAGTAGCGACGGGCGGTATGTACAATCCTAATTATTATTAAATATATATATTAATTTAATATATTAAATATGTATATTAATTTAATATTAAATATATATATATTTATTTAATATTAATTTCGATTCAACACATCAGACGAAATGCTTTTTGTCACGCCGACTAGTTCGATGGAAAGTAAGTAATTTATAGCCGTAGAAGAGTCAGAAAATGTTTGTTGACTCGTTATTACAAAAATAGCTGATATCACTACCAGGAGCAGGAGAGTAGGTGCGCGTTTCTCATTCTCTTTCTTGTACCTAATCGAATCTCACGAGTACCCGCAATTTCTGCGACTTTCCACAAAGGCCTCGCTTGCACGCACGCCATTGCGAATGTATGCGACGAACACCTGGAGTTCTCAAACGATCGTGATGGACTGTTGATAAAAGGAGCTTAGTGTTCGCACGAAGGGTACGTGGGTGGAATTGAGCGAGAAACTCTGGACGAAGAGCTCCCCGGTTTCTTGCAAAAGGGGTGGCTCACGATCACCATCGAGGTGTATGAATGATGAGAGAGAAAGGAGACCGAGGAGGCGGGCGAAATCATCGAAGGACGTAACGCATCGAGTGAGAAATAAAAGTCAAACTCATATATGTAAAAGGACATCGCGAAAGAGGGAAAAAGGAGAAACGCTAAAGAATGCAGGAAATAATATGTAATTATATCGTAATTTCTTTATGAACTTACGTTGAAGAATACGGATTCGTAATTCTTTCACTATAAAGCTGCGACAGTTTTCATTGTTCCGTTGTACTTGCTTTTGATAAAATTATAACAATATTACAAATGTTTCCTCCAATTTATTTATATTTTTGAAGAACAGCGAGGTCGGAAAATTAAATCGTTGCAACATAACTTTTCGTAACTTTGTAACTTCTATCCGTCTAGGTGAAATTTTCCTAATTGCATTTTACTGTCGGGAAGACCATCCGCGGAACGCTGCTGAAGACGAAAAGCGGAATGGGGGAGGGGAGGGGGAGAGAGCAGGGGGAGACGTCATGCAAAAGCGACCGAGGGGGAAGAAGACAGAACACCCGGGTGCGCGAAGGAGTTGGAGAGTTACGGGAAAAGAGAGCGCGGGCACGAGAAAAAGAAGGCTAGGTAGAGCGAGGAGAGCGCGAAGGAGAACGCATGGGAGTAGCGAGAGAGAACGTCAGCTGGCCGCGTTCTCGCGTGACGACGCTCCGAGCCGCCGCGCCGCGGCCGGCTCGGTTTCCCCCGTGGCGGCGGGAAGACCCGCCTCGTATCTCTGTCCCTCATTACTATTCTATGTGTCGTAGTAGACGACGAGGGCCGTCGTCGCGCATCAGGCCCCAGTGTATAGACAACAAGAGAAGAAGCGGGCAGTGTGCGTGCGTGCCTGCACCGTGCCGTGCTGTGCGTGCACGGGCGCACGCGCACGTTCGCGTCTCGACGAGCCCCCCTTTTTTTATATTTTTTTCCCTGCCTTTCTCGTTCTCTCTCTCTCACTCTCTCTCTCTTCTTCACTCCTCTTCCACTCTTTCCTCGTTCCTCCCGTTCCCTCCCTTTGTTTTTATTCGCACCCCTGCTCCGCCAGAATGCCAGGGTGCGTGTCTGCGAAGAGCAGCTCTAGCCACGCTAGCCCGCAGCGTTCGATGTCAACTCGTTGCCACGCATCTGCCTATCCGGCTGTCACGCTATCGGTGAGCCTGAGAGAGCGAGAATCGGATCAATCTTACGCGAACGGTACGCGATGAGGGCGAACGGATTCCACGAGTTATGACCGTCGTCGAACCTTTACGAGAGTCTCGTCGATGCCCACTTCAGATTTTTTCTCAATTGATCGCTACAAGTGGAATCGAGGGTTCGCGAAGTGGCTACGAGCCATAACTTGCTGAAGTAACATAATGCGTACTCTAATCATCGTTGCGCGATCTCTTATCTCCTATAGTCCGTAAAGTTCTTCTTCGAATTTTAAATCAAATCTATTTCTATAAACTAGTGGTTGCGCATTACCTTAACACTTACGCTTTAAATACGTGATTGCGTGTACTTCACGGTTAGTTTAGATTTCGCTGGGCGAGTCTAGCGGGTTTAGATTTAAGCGGAAATAGACGGAAGGTACAAAAGAAATGATAATATAACGGATATAAAAATAATCAATTTAATTTCTTAGGCTCAATAGATTAATAATCACAATAAATCAAGAGGGCTAAAGAGCCAAGCCAGATAGTCGTGCTAATATGATTGTATTTTGAAACATTCTTAATAAACAAATCGTTGAACAAACGTTTCGACCTTAACTTCGGTCATCTTCAGTGCGCCGATAAATTAGAAAATTACAAATAAATAAATTAATTAATTAATACATAAGTACGCAGAAAAAACCTACTCCGCACGCCGATTTCTTTTTCGCAATAATTTGGTAATTTTCAAATCTTATTAAGACTTGTAGATCGCATGTTCATTTCCCTAAGATTGTCAGTGATAATAATTGGCAGTAGTCAAAATGGATAAAAAGGTAGAGTCTCTTGGATGGATGTGTTGCCAACGTCCTGATCGTCATTTTAGATTCCCAGATAAGAGATGACCGTACGTATGATTATTTGTATATGTATCACATGCTGGTTATTGAGACAATAATAACGAATATACTTTTTAACTTTCATTGCCTATTACTACGCGCGACAAGAATCACGATCGCTCATATTTACATTGCAAATATTGAACAATTTAGCGTAAAGAATTATCGCAGGAATGTCTAACTTATTTCTTTACAGGAAGACCAACTTGTATTCAGTGTATTCGTTTTGTCGACGGCTAACACGCTATCGTTAAAGAGCATACTATCTTATCGAAAAAAAAAATGGTAGACAAAAGACAACGCAAGATAAAAAGGTAAAGTGGTAAACATGGTTGCAAAAAAATTTCTTGACAATATCTTGAAAAAAATATTTTATGCTGTATACGTTTATATATGTATATTATATGTATTTTATAAAAATTCTCATGCGGTTTTATTACCATAATAAAATAAAAGTAATATATCCCTCACCGATACGATATTGTTGCTCCGCCATCGTCCGATGCCTTCTCCTCCTCACAATCAGATTCGTTGCACTTATACACTCGCGAAAACACGGTCAATTATGATTGCGCATACTAATCATCAGAATAAGATAATCGCACGAAACTTTGCATGGTACTCATAATACACGACGCGTACTTTATTATCGTATATTGCTATGAAAGAAGTACGAATATGCGAAAAAAGCGCGAAGCTTCAAGACCCGTTCGACATTCGCGCGCGAACCTCTAAAATTAACATAATGAATAAAATCTCGAACTGAGAGTTTTATCAAATCACAAATAATATAAAGACCCGGGGAGAAAAACGAAGAATGTCAGTTTTATTAAAAATGAGATATGGTCGTCATTTTGTAACGTTTGAGAGATACTACAAAAACTGATGTACATCTTTTAAATACTTAAAAAGTAAGATTAAAAAATGTATTAATCAATGAAAAAATGAAGATAAAACATTCAGGTATAACAAGGGGAAATAACAAACTTTAAAATTCATTTTACTCAAAAAGTATAAAACTGACATTTCTTGTTTTTCCCCCGGGATCTTCATATATAAACGTCGAATTTATATTACGCACACACAGTCGATAAATATTAAAATTGCGGACTTAATTGCGTACACAATTACTCTGTACTACTCTGTGTTCTCGATCCGAAAGTGACGAGCAAACTACGTTTGAAACATCAAAATATTTGAAGCGTGATATGAGCCGTATTCGAATTTATTATCGTTAAATAAATAGTTCATTATCGCCCGTATAGATAAAATAATAATTTATAATACCCATCTTTTATCGACAAGTGAAATAAATAAATTGCGCGAGATACTTGTTTTGATAAATAACTAATATATTTACGGCCGTTAATCACGAGCTAATTGATCGCGTGAGCTAATAGTTGCTGATTACTCATAGGAAATGATCGCGTTTCGATGGGTAATGCGACGACACGCGGAGCGACTCACACCGCTACCGGCCTTGCTCGAGCTCGTCGGGCGAATGATAACACAGCGCGCGGCGGCCTTGGGTACTCAACAGTACTCGGCGTATCAAAACAAATACCAACGCCGCCACACGTACCAGTGAAACTGTCGTTTCGAAATATATAATACGTTACATATAATAAACTAAATCACGCCGAATATGTTACTTGTTTCACAAATTAATTTTGATTGAACAGTTATTGTGCACATGCGTTTTGTTTTGCGGATTTATTAGCGTCGCCTAAGATAACAATTAATTCCGTTTACTTAAGAGACCGTTTTAAAATATAAATATTATTATTTGAATCTCGATTATTATTTGAATCTCAAAGATTAGAGAATTTACTTCAGTCTAATTGATATCAATATAAATGTTTGTTACCAATACCAAAAATGTTATATACAAATTATTAAATATTTATATATTTTATATTTTAGTAACAATTGGAATGATCGGTTAATTAAAATAATTATTTTATTAAATTATTACTAGAGAATTAATGTCTTGTTAAACATATTACTAGCAGGTATATTATTATTTTATCTGTTAGAGAATAGTTGTTTATTGGTAAAATTATATAAGTCTTGTCTAATGCGGCATATATATTCTTTTCTATATGAAAAAATTAGATGTGACTCTTTTTCCGAAGAAAGAAAGAGCGCGAGGATTCATCGAGGTGAATTGCAGGGTTAAAAAGGTCCGGTAGAGGGTTAATGCCGTCATCTCTAACCAGAATTGACACGGCACTCATCCCCTTCGAAACGTAATTGGCCCCTTTGCTTTCTAGTCTGGTGCCAGAAGGGATTTCTAGGAGTCAGTGGGCAAATCCTATTTCGGCGGCGTTTATATTCGACAGAGAAGCCTGGGGGCCGGTGTTTATTGCTGATCTAATAAAAGTCCCTCGCCTGTCGATTGCCGTAAACGTGACTGTACGTCGTTATATGGCGCCCCATAATTGCCACAATAAATTTGCGCAATCCCCGTCAACGTTAGTTATATTATGGCCACATATTGTCTTAGGAAGTCAGGATATAAACGGTTTTATCTCGGAGTTTCTAGTTTACATACCTATTAAAATGTCGTTTATTTGATATCTATCTTTAATATGCGGGTAAGGATGAAGTTATTAATAAATTGGAATTATTAGTCTGCCTTGTTAGATAGATACTTTTTCGAAGTCATAAATTAGACGCATATTTACGGCATTTAAGAAGTACGACATCACATGAAATTACATTACAGTATTACAGTGAATGTTCATATTAGTTATTATTTACAGTGTAAATAAATTAGACAAGTCCGTTGATTAATTAATTGTATTTTACGTAACTTTAATCGATAGATTAAAGCGAAGACAGTTAAGATTTGCTGTAGACGAACGGCAGGCGCCAAAGGAGATATGCCAAGGGAACAAAGAAGAATCAGTCGGAAGAGACAGAAACGGAGTCAATGAGAGGGTAGCCGAAATAATTAGCGGGAGGCAGCGGGAAGGTCGGGCGGAAGGTCGTGGCCAGGAAGCGGCGTGGGGAGTCCTGTGATCTTAGGGAAGTCACGGGTCAGCTATGTGTGCTTTGCCTGGTTTTTGCTGGCGAATATTACCGCGCGCAATTAGCCGCGGTTCATTAGTTACTGTCCAATCAATCAAGACGCCCGACGGAAGAGACTTCCTTGTAAACTCGTCAGTTTTATAGAAAGCGCATCTTCGAGCGCGATGTTTCCTAACGTCATTTTCTGTGCGTCATCAACTATGTCAAATAAAATTCTGCAACGAGAGAAAAGAAACTTCATACGAGGCAGTATTTACAGAACGACTTATTACTGTATATCTTTTTTATATAAAAACGGAAAAGAGTTTGATGCTTTGATCGTGAAATAGATAAACCTTCCACGCGCTATAATTTTTTTAATGTATAGAATTAGATTCTGATTAATTACAAGGCATCGGCTTCGATTCACCTAATTTCCGAGAAGGATTCGATTGGGGTCAAAGACCAGACCGTGGTGGCCCCCAATATTATCGGTAGCTTTTCTTTCTACATAAGTAAACGAAAAGTATCTGTATTATTTTTGCGCACTAAACGAAAATTAAAAATATAATTTCAAAAATTTTCATGTTATACATAATCAATTGTAATAATTATATTGCATCATGTATAATAAATAGCTTCAAGAATATTTTTCCATGTATGTTTTTTAAATTAGCAGTATGGAAGTCATGTTCAAAAAACACAAGTGGATCATACTCGAATCCGGCAACGCGCTATAATAATCCACGGCATCCATCTTCCTCAACTTTCTGGTTGACCCTTTCCACGGGAGTTTAAATGAAACTCAGGTAATCTGCCGGGTGCTCGGGCCCCGTAGGTTCATTAGTCAGGAGACTAAACGCCGTTGCCCCACTCTGCTAAGTAAGCTGTAAGGTCTAGGGACGAACCGGAAAGTCGAGCGTCCCTCGTAACGATGCGTTCGATCGATTGTTACTGCATGATCTTGCACAATTCGCTATTTCGCCGCCGCGAGCTTCGATTCTCACCTGACGATACCGATAAATTGGCCACTTAAAAATCCATTAATTACAACGAGAAACGCGTGAATAAAATTTCGGACAAAGTGACTTCCGAACAGGTTGCTCATTCATAAATATGTCAGATTTATGAATATTTCTTCCAACAGTTTAGATACCTTATATTTTTGTACGGGATCGGAATTGTAATTCTTACAGAAGTTCATATTTAATGCTATTATTTAGTCATTCATTCAGCTATTAATAGTTAGTAAAATTAATACAAAAGCCGAATATGCGAATTACTAGCCATTTGCTATTAATGCTGCAGTTCTCAAGGGAAATCCACAAAAGAAGAAATTTCTTCTTTTTGATAGTGAAGACTATTTGGCGCGTAAAAGGGGAACGCGAACATGAATCAAATCCTCACGAATCACGAGACGATCGCGAGTCCGCTCTCGATCGGCTGAGGAAAATTTTTTGTTCCCCGGCAGTAGGATGATTTAGACGGTGTTGGAGAGTGGCGCCAGGGGAAGGATTGAGGGCGCTCTCCGGCTTCTTCTGGGCCTGATTGCGTAGCCGTAGAAGCGTAGCTCGGTCCGCGGCTCTCCGAGGGGTTGGGGGAATGGGACGGGGGGAGAGACAAGGTGAGATAGAAGAAGAACTTCCAGGGCACAGAGGCACTGGCGCCGCGCGCGGCAGCCTCAAAGGGATCCTCCGCACGCCCATCTGTCTCCGCTCCGCCCCTATTCCCGCGCACCATATACATCATGTACGACCGCGACGTACCCACACGACCACCGGGATCCGACATCGTGTCAGGCCACGTCACACATCACCGCCGCTGCGCGAGTGTCCCCTCGAGGGGTTGCTTTACTCCGCGCCCTCCACGCGCTGCTACCTTTGTACCCTACCGGTTTGATCATGCCCTTCCGCGCATTGTAGATGGACAGAGTTGCGATGGTAGCACCGCCAGACGTGTTATCATCACACTCGGTAAATTCAGTGCCAGCTAAGTTTCTTCGGTGACGCTCGAGTCGATGATCATATTGAATTTTCAAGACAAATACAAATCAGATTCGCGAATATTCGCGACTTACTTAGCGCAAACATTAAGTTAAATTAAGAGCTTGATCACAATTAAAGATATGTTTGAATATTCCAAATTTTGGGGTGGTTCAGGCCTCATTATTGCGTTATGTAAAATAAGATTTTTAATGTTGCATTAATCTTGCAGTATTGTGTACGCTTTGGCTTTGCGTAAAATAAAACATCGCGTTTTACACTGCCTGTGATATGTTCGCGTATATTGACAATGTAATGTGCGAAAATAAGTAAAACTATTTTTATAAACTGTCGCGCCTTTTGGAGACGTATCCCATACAGCACAGAAGTTGCAGCAACATTGCAGCAACATAACAACATTGTCGAAACATTGCTGCAATGCTACTGCAATGTTCTGTGCTGTATGGGATGAGTTTTCATACATAAATAGGACTATGTGGTGCTGATGTTTATAATGCGAATATAATTACTCAATTTATCTTATAACTTGGTTAAATGTCTTTGGACTATGTAATCCTAATTATACTAGGAGCTTGCTACGCGGTAATCAATGTACTTAATTGCAGAAACACTCTTATGCGCAATTCGCGTGTATCATATAATCAAACGGCGTGCTGACTTCTCACGATATGATTGATTATAGTTCGTATAACTGCAACAGATTCAGTTCTTTTGCGTTTCTATGCAATTTCATGGGGATTGCTTGATCAAAAAATGAAAAATGTTAATTTTTGCGGTTTAAAATTAAATAATTCGGCTATTTTTATCGAGACCATTTTATGAGTCGGATATAACAATGTATATTACTGATAATAATATATTTTAAAATCCGTACTTTTAAAGTTAGAATACTTCAATTTTTAATTACATAAGAGCACATCAATCATATCTTTTAGCATCAATCATGCCGCAATAACTTCTCCCTTAAATGAATGTGACTTCAAGGTCGCACATAATTCAGTAAATTCCATCTGGATTATTTTTTAACGCGGGCGCGCTGTCTACAATAAAAACCTCCGACGTATAGAATTAACGAGCCTAAGTGTATCCAACGAGGATTAGCGATCCGTCGATGGAAGCGAAGGGTGGGCATGGACGAGACACGAGAGGAGAACACGACGCCCACGGCTACGAGTCGCTTTACCGAGAAGTAGAGAGCTCGGGTATAGAGCCAAGAATTTCCCGCGAGGCTCGCGTGTCCCGGATTTCAGGATGGGGGCCGCCGTGCATCCTCGAGCATCCTCGATCTCCTCGGAAGAAGACTCCTTCGGGGGGTTGACTAGTCGGGCTAGGATACAGCCAGGATCACGCGAACCCCCTCCGGCACTAAACCGGCCAGCACGGAAACATCGGCTCGCAGATCTTTTGCGCTCGTGTTACAAGCCGATCCAGAACACAGACCAGACAGATTCGATGTTGATATCGTAGTGCAAAGGTGTATATATTGTACATATAATAATTTAAAAAGTCCTCTAGTGGTTCTGTTTAATTTTTATTTTTAATTTTTATTGCAGTTTAAAATTAGACTTTTGCCTAGGATGATAATATTAACTATTCTTTATATAATATATTTTTATCATATTTTTATACATTTTTATCATATTCTTATAGTTAATATGTATATTGTTTGCAAAAGGAAACTACATTTCGTAAAATTTAACTTGTAAAGATTAAAAGAAATTAAGCTTTCCGTACATATATCTATATTTCTACGGCATTCTTGGCGTACCACTTATATAGTGCCCACCTGAATGGACGATCCAACTTTCGACGCACAGGTAGCTGCGGGGACCGTCAAAAGTTGTCATAAACTACCGCGAAGGAAAGCACCGTACGGTAAATAATGACGGCGCGAGACAAGCGAGTCCCTTAACGAGCGAGTAACCGATCCCCGAGATAGGATCGCGAGTGCCACGTGATGATCCCGAATGGATTTAGCACCCAATAAAAATGTGTAAATATTTGATGCAAAAAACATATCTCCCCCTCTCCGGGGCCACCTCGATCCGGGGCCACCCTTGACGGGATCTTAAGCCACCACCGCGCGGGTCAACCGGTCTCCGATTCTTCGCGGCGGCCTATCTTTGTAGTCTAACCTATCCTCGTTTGTGAAACAAGCCGGCTTACAGGTACGCGAGACAAAGACCCCGTGTAGTTTGGTGATGGGTATTTAGGGATTCGGTTATAATTGCTTTCGAAGTTTCTGAGCCGGTGATATCCCGTGTTCGAGTCCGCTCCACGTCGCTGTCCACGCGGCTTCGTTACGCTTGTTCGGCAAAGATGAATCGTTGTTACCGAAGAGAAGATACCAAAAGACTGTCAGGTAGGACATATGTAAGAAGGATACTAGCAGATATCGTATATTTGAGTGCTATTTTGATTATCTAAAATACTTTTATATTAAATTTGTTAATATTGTGATTTCTAATATATATATATATATTACCGTAAAACCCGAAATCCGTCATTTCGCGTAACATATATATTAGAAATCACAATATTAATAAATTTTGTGAAAAAAAATTATTGTAATAAAGTGAAACAAAATTATTGTATTAAATATTTGTAAAATTTAAATAAATATTTGTAAAAAAAAAATTATTGTATTAAAGTATATATATACTTTTCGGATTTTTACTAGTAAGGACGCGAAATTACGGATTTCGGGTATTTACGGTAACATATACATATATAATTCTTTTCTATAAAAATTCCATTGTATAATTAACTCATTTGTGTGATGATGACTCTACTGATATAATACTTGATTTTTGAAAGTCTCTTCCTTTTCTGTTTATTTTTAAAGTATCTTTAGTGTGCAAACGATAGAACTGCTGTCACACATCCCTATCAATAATATAGAAATTTATAAAAGAATAAAACTTTCCTGCCATAAAAATTGTGATAAAATCGCAACGATTCTTACAGTTTACAGCCAAATAGTTTCAATATAATGTTTCTAATTGTAATTTGTTTCATAAAGAACTGTTACGCAATATAGATAATTGATACTGTTGCTTCAAATTTTACTGAACTAAAATTTTTTGGTCACAGTCCGTTTATTTCGAAAGTAGTCAAGTATTACAAACTAGCTTAATTTTCATAGCCTTGCTTTACCTTTTATGAAATGTTGTACCTTGTTTCCTCTTTCGAGCGCCAGGCGCCAACGTTTCACGCCTCCTCAACGGCCGTCGTTCATCTTTTTTCATTCCTTTAGCCATAGTCGTGATCACCTATTCTCTATAATTCTGTGAACATTGTCGTTCTCACTTTGTAAAAAAGTTGTTGCAAAAGAATTTATGGCGTAAAAATTAATTTATACGATCATTTAAAGTTATATTTTCGCAAAAGATCAATAAATAAAAATCTAAGTGTAATGAATAAGTCTAATATTCTTACTAGACACGTGTAAATATTTCACAATCTGACTTTTGCCAGCTTTTAATTTCAAGTCGACCAATATTTATTATTTCTATGTTTCGACATACGTTTACGTTAAAATACGTTAAAATAAATATGTTCGGCTTTATAGAACGGTACGTGTTTAGTGTTGGCGTTAAAATACGTATCTTGAAACCGGCCGGCTGAAGTATCGGACACTATGTTAATAAAAATATCGCGCTGGCGAAACAAATTATATTTCTTAATATATAGCCTCGCATTGGTTCACTGTCTTCGCCCGTGTTGTATTTTTCTCTCCTGTTTGGCACTCGCTTGAGCGGCGCCTATCTCTCTCTTTCTTTTTCCTCACCTCACCTATCCGCTTCGGTGCAAGTCATTCCAGAATAATTTATAACCCGAAGGATCGGCTAAACGGACCGACTAACTTAACTAAATGCCGTGCTAATTTCATTTAACGCCCGTGCCTATGTCTCGTACGCTCGCCACAGGGAGTTGTTTATCGAGTGGTCCGTGTACCTGTGTGGGCCCGGTCACCTCTTTTGCACTGACTGCTATTTACGTTTCGATCAGTGGTTCTGTTACAGGACTTCTGTACAGGTGGCTATGACACTTTTCTTATTTTTATCTCCTTTTTAACAGGTTACACACGTAATCTTTTTTACATAATTGAACATTTGCACCTTTACTTTGACATTCGATAAATATCACAATATATCTTGGACATTTAATATTTTTTATTTTAATACAACTGAAAATAAAGTTTAATTTTGTGATACAATCATCTACCACCAATAGGATTTGCTTATTTGGCAAAGTGCTTCAGAGCAGTCAACTTTTCTCTTTAATATCCATTTGGCTCAAAAAACCTACAGTTGGCGTGAAGATAGTACTCTCGAGGTCTACAATCTCTTCATTCCTTTTTGGGCGGGTCTTTTGCGGAGACTTAGTGCCACTTCTCACGAGAAGCAGGAGGAAAAAAGGCGCAGCCAACAGTTCCTTTCGCCATAGCTATGAAAACCGATTCAATGGCCTCGTTAATGTATAGTTTTATCGATTTGGGCCGAGCATAAATTCCGTGAGATGACGTTTTTTCTTCTTTTTTTTAAAGAAACATCACAGAAACGTGCGATTTGACACCCAGATGCGTTTCGAGAAATTACGACATTACCTCCCAAATAGTCAGCGATATTAAGAGATTAGTTCGGCTACCGTTCCATTCTCCAAAGAATTTATGAATCGATCAACAGGGCGATTATTCTAACGATAATGACTTGTGTTTAGAAAATACAGATATTTTGGCGTTTTATGATTTCTTTCTAAGCAGGAGCGATTTATTATACAAGGAGCGATTTATTATACCATTTATTATACCTGTAATTTTGTCTTTTTAATTTAAGAATAAAACAATAATGTAATTACTTTATATAAAAATAAAAAATAACATTTTACTAACAATTGAACAAGCTAGCTTTCTGAGTAGTGGTTAAATTGAATTCGAGGAGAGACGAACTTTCTCACTGAAAATCTGAAATTGATGGCATAAATCGACAGTAAACTCTAAGAGGATCCCAACGCTAAATTGCCCCACCGCCCTCTTCGAAATAATCACTCTTGAGAAAAGGGACCGACTTTCGAAGATTCTTCCTTTTTTTCCCCTCGAAGGAAACGTCATCTTCGAAGTCGTTTCCTGTCGACGACTAATGCGCCGAGTCAGGCGCCGCGTTGCTTTCTTCCATTCATGTTTTTCACGGGACGATTAATTGCCAGCGCTTGATAATATCAGTACGGTAGCGTCCTTTTGACGCTACTCATTCTCAAGGCCATCTCTAAAGTTAAAAAAAACAGCTGCGAAAAAAGAGCAAGAAAATTGGAAGAACGGAAAAATTTTAAAGTTCTTTTAATCTTTTCCGAAAATCGTAAGATTAATTATAAAGAAATAAAAAAAAAATTATTATATTATTTTCTTGTCTTATAGAATTTATATATTCTTCATTATTTTATAAAATATATATTCTCATGACTTGCATATATAAATGTTATAAACGTAAAGTAATTTGATTATATGTGAGGGCGTTTTTGCTAAAATATAAATCTATAAACATTATTCGATTACTACTGGGTTTATAATATTCAAATATCAATAATATAGAGAAAAGAATGAGGGTGCATTCACATTTCAATAAAACTATAAACGGCACAAGTACTGACAATGAGAGAACAAGATCGACCGTACCAACAGTAGCAGGGATATCTTTCGACTCTGTTGCAACTAACTGAGAAGGCTTTATCTCAGCGAGGGGATAAAGGACGGTGATTGCTTCTTTTCCTTTTTCCCGTTCTCTCATCGAGTTTCTGCCCCTCCCCCCTTTCACCCTCACTCTCTCTTTCTCTCCCAACAGGACGTCGCGCATCTCCGCCGTCATTACACGGCATGACAAGGCGCCTCTGTTCCTGCTCCTCAACTTCTCGCCACTTTTTCTGCTCCCTATTCTCGCACCATCTCTTCACACGCTTCTGGACGCGTTACGCCGATGGGAAGACAACAGCCGAGATGCACAATGATTGTCGCGGATGACGCCTTGTATACGAAACGGCGACCTTCCGACCTTCCTTACGCATCTCCATTGTTGGAATCAATCGATGAGCCGCTAGGACTCGAGAAAATTCAAACTACTCGGACATGTCTGTATGATCCTCTAAACGTTGATATTATGTATGTTTCGATCTCTATATTTCTACTTTTGATCTTTTAATAAAATTGGATACGCGATTGTCGATAAGAATTAAATATAATAAATTTTTTCATTAGCCGTTACATTTTATAGTCGTTATTTGAGTTCTTTTTATTACAAAATTATTGGATATTAATTATTATTGTGTGAGAAAATTTTATATTAAAAATATTACTATGTATGTTAATAGCTGTGGACCATTGCTGGAATTATAAAACATTTTACTATGTTATATTAATACTTATTAAACTCATTAAGTGAAAAACAAAGTAAAAATTTTTATAATTCCAGCAATGGTCTACGGCTACTGCCATACATAGTAATTTTTAATATAAAATTTTTAATATAAAATTTTCTTTGTTTATTTTATAAGAAATATTTATTCTAAAGCATCTTGCAGTTTATCTCTCTATCTATAGTAATCAGTTGTTTGAATTATCATGGGAGTTAATTCCGGACAGTTGTTCCTTAACATAAGATATAGACAATTACAAATCCAGGATCATGTCGTGCGGTTGGATCAACTCGACTTTCATGGAAGTCTGATCCGAGAGGAAGTCGGCACGGCAGGACCTGCAGGTTTACGAGGTCCACACTTGTGCACTAATTGATCCGCGGCTGCCCGTCTGTTCTACCTGCCTGGATGAGAGGGCGGCACGCGGACGGAGGGACGGACAAACGGATACACGCAGGAGTAGAAGCCCGAGTCTACGGCCAAAGCCAAGTACCAGGAACTGGGTCCTGGCTGGCTGGCTGGCAACACACGACCACGTAGAGCGATTACGTGTTTTAGAAGAGGCGCCAGTTTCTCTCTCATCTTTTTCCCTTTTTCTTGTAGTTTTCTTATATACTCAATTCCAGGATTTCGGCAGAAATAAAATCGTTTTTATTCAAAAGAAGTTGTGGCTCGTGAATTTTCAAGTTGATGTTTCCTACGTGACCAAACGATGTGAATAAATCTTTCCGTCCCTTCGTATATTAAATTGCAGGAAACTTAGTATATCTGTAATTAGATCTTTCATCACTTCGTCAAATCAGATTATATAATAATAAACTAACGTCCATTCTTAGTGGATGCAGCGAATGGTTACGAGAAGTGCTACGATCAAAAGTTACTGCAAGCAGAACATTTCCGCCGCGTGCGTCGCCGCGGTTTCTGCGCGTGGCAGCCAGCTTTTTTTCTTTGTTCCTCCGTCGACATCCGGACGACGAGATAGAAGAAACGGGAAGGAAATAGAGAATAAGGGAAAATATACAGATAAAGAGAAAGAGAGACGGAAACCGGCGGGTCGGCAAACGCCAACAAGTTGGTTGTAATAGGTCGCCCTGATCGGGCGGTGGTCTCTCTTTCTCTTTCTCTCTCTTCCTCTCTCTCGTAAAGCCACGGGTCGAGGAGAGAGAATCCGTTGCATGCCACAAATTGGCTCAAATATTTACGCAATTGGCATGATAACCGCATTACGTGATTATGTACGGTTGTTGCGCGCGATCCCGATGCTCACCCTCTCGTCCCATCATCAGCACCCTCCGCCTCCTCTCTTCTCTCCTCCGTGCCTCCCGCGGCCCACCTCCACCTCCTCCATGACCTCCCGTATAAACGGCAAATCAGGGTTATTAAACGACCGCTCGCGGGACACGCATTGTTCGCGCTGGCCATGCAACTTCCGCCTCGAAGACCTTCCTGCTAGCTTCGCCCCTTGCTCCGCGCCGTTTTTCCGCCTGCGCTCGCTTCTCCGCGGTAAACACTATTTTTTTCTGCATACGAGACCGCCCATGCTGCAATGTTCTTATCAATGGCACAGTCGATTACTATTCGGATAATATTGTGTTCGGTATTTGCATCATTGCAACAATGCAGATAAGGGGAGGATAAAAATCTTTGAGTCTCAGGATAACACAACCTATTGCTGTATAAATCTGGAAGTTTACATTAGGACATTAATCTGTTTTGTTTATTTCTTTTTTAATAAAGTTCTAATTATCGATAAAATTCATCTATTGCCTATTACAAGCTGTTAATAAGTAATCTTTAGTAATTATACATCGTACTCGTAAATTTTAACTTTATTCCTTGATTAATAATACTGTACTAATGTAATTAGTACTGTACGTGGTAATTAATAGAATTCCATCTCTTGCCAGTTAGGTCGATTGTCAATCTGTTACGTATAATAATACTGTGTTTCTTGCTTAAAATTAATTTAACGCTTTGTAACAATATAGTGTTTTTACAAATACGATTATATGTGACGAGATGAGAGAGTAGCTGCAACAATCGCTCGCCACCTATAACGATTGTGCTTTTAACGTGTCATTTTCATTCCCGAACGGTGCAAAACATCAAGGCCAAAATGTAATAATCGGTCATTTGAATAGATTACTAAATACGACTGGGAAAATACCTACTCACGCAACATTGTACAGACTGCTGATCGGGCTAAAGTCGACGATGACTTGCATAAAAATTATCACGTGATATTTTTTATTTCGCAAAAAGGTACGATCAAACGGTGCACACGTTAATGATGCGATGCGTTCACACTATATTATAATCATGAAGATATATACATGTATTACCACTTACCAAACTAAATCTAATAATAAGACACGTTCAATTGTATTAATCAAAGTAGCTGAGAAACATATCATGATATTAATAATAAAAAAGAATCAAATACAAAATTGCATTTAACGAAATACAATTATAAATGGGAATTGATGGCAATCTATCGAAAATATTTATTCGACGAGATTCAAGTTATAACTGGCAGATTTCCACGAAAATTGCAAGAACTCTATGAAAGCTACCAATACCTCAAACCCCTATCATCCCCGCCAAGCATCGCGGCTGCCCCTAGGCTAAGTTTTGCTCGGCGATTTCGCTTCGGCGGTCGCTTCTTCGAAAATACAGTTACTTCGATCTAGCGTCGATCCGTTACGTAACACTCCATGGAGTTCGCTTGTGTTCGCTTGTGTTGGCTCGGGTCGGCACGGAGCGCGCGTTACGTGCGGTTTCCGTAAATTGCTACGTGCGAACCCGGCCGATCCGCGTCGCGCACGATGTACATACTCGTCGACGTGACGGCGCTGGTATCCTTAAGATGCGATCCCGCGAAAAAGGCGCCCCTCGCGCACAAGTCAGCACGCCGCGCCGCGGGGGAAAGCGACTGCGGAAAAATCGTCGCACGGAAACCGCACGTGGCCGAGGAAAGCCGCAGAGAAAACGACGTTTCGTGCACGTGCGAATTATGCATCGCGCACGATTATTATGCAAAGAGTGCAAGAGAAAAATCGGGAACGCGTGAAGATGTTCCGCCGAAGGGATCGTGCTCGATCTCGCGAATAGATACATTCAACACGCAATAACTAATTAGCTGTATTAAATAATGCGCATAATAATTATTTGGAAAGTTCGCGCCGTTGTGTGGTAGCAGTTTTAACACTAGAAGTAGCGGTATTTTTGGCTATTTCCATTTTTCAAATTAATATTCTATTTCTTATGCAAAAAATACGTTTTAAAAAATTTTTTACTTTTTATTAACTCGTAATATATAAAATTTTATTAACTCCTAATATAATACAAAAAATAAAAAAATTTCAAGATCCTATCTTTTATATATATATATATATATATATATATATATGCAAAAATATTTACATTAATCTAAAAAATGGGAACGGTTAAATATGATCGCTCAGTACTTCTAATGTTAAAGGATATTGATGCGCGTGGATTTTAATTGAAATCCGGCCGGGAGGGATCACTTTAAGAATTATACATCTATTACAAGCTAATTACGTTGAGTTATTGAATAATGCTTCAACATGTGGCGGAAAATATCAATGCAAAGGTCACCGCGTTCAGGAATTTATTTTTACAGCATTTTTTATTTACTATTGCTATTATTTTTGCGGGAAATGAAATGCTTTTTGTATGTACAAGTTGTATAAGATGATAGAACTTTTTTTATAAAAAAGTTACGCACATTGATGATAATCTGCATCTTCTTACAACTGATTGTGAAAGTAACTACTACCTGTAGATAATCGAACCTATACTTGTATCAAATCACAAAACTATTGTAGCTAAGAGCTATACTTATCTTAAATAGTAAACAGAGCTATACATGTTCAGTTATATTTAACTAAAAAAGTGAAGCTATAAGATATACTTATATCCCTTGTATTCGAAACTTCTCTTAATTCGTTGGTCTATAGAAGTTGATTTATACAATGCAAATAAAAATCCATGAATATCAAAATACATTTTAATCATTGAAGGTATACAGTAGATATAAATTATGGGAAATATGAAGGATGAAGGAGAAAGATTCTTTCTTCCCGATAATCATGTTGAGATTTAGGTCACTATGCTAAGAGAGTGAATCGCTTCGCGGTTACCGCATAATGAATTAAGATTACTGGTTGCGGCGACGAGACTTAAACACAAAGCATCGCTTTAAAGGCAAGAATTATTGTAATTACAACAATTTATTGTTATATATATACGGGGTACAATCAATGGCGCAGAATGCTTGCTTTCAATGGGTCGATGGCGCTACCTAGCGATGTCTTCTTCAAGCGTGTATATCAAATGGTCCAACTGGCGACATCTTGGGCTTCAATGTGGGACACTCTACAATTTCACATTGCATTTTCATCGATATTTTATTTTAAAATGAAAAAATGTATTTTGATATCATGAACTATAAACAAATAATTGCATGCTTACATTTACATCTTATACGCAATATTATTATTTATTTTATCTTAAGTGAAACAAAAATGTCGGAACGAGAAGTTACCAAGACATAAATGTAAAAGTTGAAAAGATGGACGTTGAATTTTATAAATTTATAATAAATTTAAATAATTCTTTTCAAAGTAAAATAACTTTTTTTTAAATAAACAGAATACACTAAAAAAATTATAAACGTTTCCAGAAGAGTTCTGTTGGCCTGAAGCTGAGGCTATTAATCTTCATATGATACAAGACTCGCAAAGAGCTTTATCGACGGCGAGAAACATTTATCTAGTGCGAGCCGATGCTAGAACGATTCCTTATCATTATCACAGTCCAGTCCACCCACGCTCGAATATCTCATATGTGAGAAATGTCTGTAGGATTCTGCTCCCTCATTATGATAACCGTTTTCACCTCGTACGAAGCCTAAATTATCTCTAATAAGAAACGATGTTCGTGATCGTGACGACCGGAGGGGGCCACGCGTTTATTACATACGAAAACTATATTTTGTCTATGGATTGCCACTTTCCTATTTATCTGTATCTGTCGTTGCACATCGCTCGTCAGTACACATTAAATGACGCCTCGCGGTGTTACGTGCTGCATCTTAAAGCCATTTTTTGGGAAATACGGAATTCCACAGTTACGTCTTGTATACAGTCGTCGATCTCTGTACTTCCTTTTATCAAACATTATCCACACACATACCAATCTTTAGTTGTTACATGCGTTTTCGGGTAATGCTTTCAGGTATTGTTATTTGTCGTATAATGACGCGAAGGTGAGGGATTCGCATATACAATTTCAGCAAACAACTGTCGCGCAAGTCGACATGCATCGAAAAAGCTGGTCTCTTATAAGTATCGGTTCGATTGCACCGGTAATTTTCTATAAGTCGTGGAAATTACAGATGCCCGTACAACAGTGTATCGGATTAAGCGAAACATACAGAAGGAGGGGACGGCAGAAAATTATTTTCTCTGTAATTTTTGCAACCTGTTTCTATCTTGGTTTGCAATTTCAACGTGAGTGTATATTATTGTATTAGCGTCACAGGCGTCTTTTCTTTCATCTTTTTTAGAATTAATTTATTTTGCTTTATTATTTCTTTTGCTAATAATCTACTAATAATTTTCATAATTAATAATGATAAATAAATAGCACATGCAAAAGCATCAGTTTTATTCCCGAAGATCTTAATTTTCATGTGGCATAGATCTCATCGATTAAGAGAATTATAAAATTAAAAATATTAATTACATATCCAAAATAAAATGTCTTTTTGCATGCGATAACGTGTTAGAGATGCATAAAGTAATGCAGAAGACACAATATAAGCTACGGAATTAATCATAATAAAAAATTATTATTTAAAATTTTTTGATTCAGGATGCTAGGAACAAGAGAAGAAGAAATTAAATTTTTCAGATTTTATTGTCTTCGGATAAATATTTGAACATTGATAACAGTCAGTAAAATTGTTTAATTATGAAATGTACAATATTAAGAATCTGCATTCTAAACAATTACTATACTTCCTACAAACTGTCAAATTTTACTAATACATTCTATATTATTTTCAGAAAATAAATTAAGACTCAGTTTAGAAGATTGATTATTCATTGAGGAAACCTCCAAATTCGGTGCGAAAAATTGAAGAAGGGCGAAAGTAATACCACTTCATATTTACGCGTTTATTATTTTTAATTACTTCCCGTCACCATATAACATCAAAAGCCGTATAACATTTAGCGTTCCCAAAGCGACGAAGAATTTCTGCGTTTCTGCTATTTCGCTTGTATGGTTGCTGATTCAGTTCCGGTTCTCTTCTTTCTCTGCCACACTTCATTCTCGATACTTGAATCATTTGAGTAATTATTAACCGTTGATATAATATCTGATATTGTCAAAATTATGTTAAAATAATTAAATAAAATAATAATTAATAAGACTATATCCCTAATAATTACCTCAATCTTATAAATAAATACATCAGTATATATAAATATATATAAAAAGATTTTTCGTACGTTTTAATAAATTGTAATATTTTTTAAAGTATTAAATTATATCAATTAAAAAAATTAAATGTTTTTTTATACAATAAAATTTCGTAAAACTTACTCATCGTTACCATCCCTCGAATATCCAGCTAATGCCCGCCATAATCCTGGTGGCCCTTCAATCGCAAGAGGAAAGTTTTGCCAAGTCCATTCCTCAACTGGTAACAAAAACATGGTATCGTAGAATTATTCGGTTTAACATATATAAAGAAATATACCAATGAATCTCTAACCTTTCGGAGGATAATCAATGCGTCTTTTAGTTAAACCGGAGTAAGTTTCCTGTTCGTCTTGCAATCGTACAGAATTGGTTGACTTAAAGAATGCAATTCAGGAATTATTTAATACGATTATTATATAAGTGAAATCTCCAAGATATACGTATACAATAATACAAAAGAAAAACTATAATAATTATGTTTCAATAATCAGATACCTGCTGTTGACTGCTTCTACCAATTCGAGGTATATGCTTTTCAGCTTTGTAAAAAAAATCCTCAAATCTTCCGCTTCGACCAACTCTAGGGAGTGTAGGTATCTTGGCAATTTTCAAGAAAAATGCAGGTACTTCATCCGCCATTGTAATATTTTCACAGACCAACAACGTTACAGCTCCAATAAGGAAAGCTAAACATGCGCAAAAAATAATGATGAACGTTTTAACATTTAAATAGACGAAGCATATATTATATTTAAATAAGCATAAAACATATCACACACACACACACACACACACACACACACACACACACACACACACACACACACACACACACACACACACACATCTTTGTAAATTTATACAACATATAAAGATGCCAATTAGCTTACCATTAAAGAAGACACCTCCAATCCGTCGAGAATGAGTCCTCTGCAGCATCATCTCGAAGAAATCGCGGTTCAATATCTGTAATGAATCAAGTGCAGTTCAGTCTTCAAGAGCAACTTCACCCTTTGAACAACACATCACACCGATCATACGCCTCAGAATCGGTCGCAACAATTATTTCGGTGAACGAACGTGTGCCAATCGACGTGGCATTCTCGATCGCGGCAGACGCGCAAATGACTGCCATAGAAACCTGCCGATTCCAGCGGAAAGGATGTGCGTCTCGCGGGTGTTCGGCGAACACTGAGCGATTTTTCGCGCGTATGTACGGCTTCTTCCATTACCGCAAAGAGTGGACCGGAGTGCTCGAGGATTGTGGGCGAAGGAGAATCGACGGGAAGTTTGCACGTCGTGAAACCCCATTGCATTTGAATCACGCTGACTGTTTGTCTTCGTAACACGCACAGGAATATTCGACCACGCGCCCGCGCGAGTAAAATGTATTCAGTAGAATTGATGCGTCGTAGGACGTTACGGGAAATGTTTGACGTATCGCCGTGCTATTGCATGGGTAAAAGTAAATAAAGAATTTCCGAAATCACCAACGCGTGATCGATAACGCCTTCGGTGTGGAATTGAAAGTTCTATATATAGATATAAATTTAATCTTTTCGATATAGCCGTATAACGGTACTGAAAATTAAACTATAGGATAATCTCAATCTTGAAAATAATTCTTTTTATATATAATAATAAATCTTTTTGTTACAAACTACGAATAAAAATATCTATTTTAACCAAACTATTTGCTTTAAAATTCTGTAAAGAGCATATATTATATATTCAGAGACATGACATTTGCTCTTCTATCTCAAAACCACAAGAAAGATATTGGTTATTCTAATTTAATGTTACGGAGATGTAATATTGAGAATTGCAGATCTTTTGTAAAAACCAGAATTTAATAAAAAAATAGCCTTCGTGTTAGCATAATAACGGATGATATCCTTACCTGAAGATAAACTGAATGTAATGAGCTTAACTTCATCAGGCTTAGCGTATTTATACTTGATTGAAGAATAATTAAATATTTAGTTCATGTACGCTTTGTAAATTAACGCCAATGTCTGTCTTTAATAGTATTGAGAATAAATTTGTCGATTGGCTTTTATCAGCGGAAAATTTATTGTCCTCAATGAAGTACTTTGTACTTTAATTTGACATAAATTCTTAACGAATTACTAAAAAATGCAATTTTTGTACTGCATTTTTAATATGCAATGCAATATGTAATATCGATTTATTGCAGGATTATTACTTGAAAATAAAATTTAATATTGTAAAAGCAAATTTTTTTATTAACGCAATTCTGTTATCGCCGTTGAATTGATTTTGTGAATAAAATATTTATGTCTAAATGAAAAATATTTTACGTGTTTATAAAGCGTTAAAATTAAATATATGTCAGTACTTTTGCGGTTGCTCCGTATTGCATGTTTTTTCGGCCGTAGACAATAGACTATAACCCTTATCCAGGCAGGTGAATGGTACGTGTTTTCCATATCAAATTGCTTCTAATCTACATTTAACTAAGTTTCAGTGAACTCTTATGATTATTTCAATTACTTAAATAAAAAATTTTGTAAAATATATGTGCTTTACTATTTTAGATTCTGATGATTTTCTTATTACATAATTATTTAAAAAATTGTCGCATATTATTCTGTAATAGCTAAATTTAAAATGAAATCAGATAATATTAATCAACACTTTTATGTAATAAACATGAGATATAGAAGGGAAAAATAATTAAAATAATATTAATTAGCTTCTGAAATCATAATATTTTATTTAAGATGCTTCAGATAAACAAAGCTAGATCGTAGAAGCTCAAACCATCGTAATTACAATATATTGTTTAGATATAAAGTTACGATTAGATATGACGTATAATGTAACGATTATTGATAGAAAACAATGTGACGAACTTTCAAGCGCATAATTGCAGGTCCTGTACAGGAGTTCGGTTAGTTACATTGTTTCATGGGTCGATCAGTCGGCGAGGATCGTGGATTATCTCGGTCGGTTTTTCATCTTCAGTTGGATTCTTGATGAGACAGCCAAGCGGTGCATGTTTCGCTGGCGATCTCACAAATAGCTGACAGAGCGCGGCTGGTAACTTCGTAATCTAAAAAGAAATACAAACAATTTGTTGATTATCTTTCTGAAATAATGAAAAATAAGCAGTAAAGGAATCTCACAAGAATTGATTGGCGCAAGGAATTCTATACATGGCAATAATTTTTAATCAAAAAATATTCTAAGAATAGAAAAATTTTTTAAATAATGTTTAACGCCAAAAAGTTATGAAACATATCTAATAAAAGTTTGAGAAACGAGAAATACAGATCTGATATATTTAAAAGGTAACTTTTACAAAATAATATGCTATATAATAAAATCATATTGGTTGATATTCTAATGTAAATCGTATCTAATAGATGGGGTTGGCTTTACTTATTTACGTACCGTAAGCTTTAAGATTGATTTTTATTTTATAAAATTAAATTTTTTTTAAAGAGTCTTCCACAAAGATAATGCTCAAAACTTACCAGTTACAGTGTTAGATCGTTTGCCGAATATGCTACCGTTAAAGGGTGGTTTTTTGAAGGCAGCATTTGCGCTGATGACGAAGGCTACCACGATAACAGCGAGAGCCAGGATAAGGCGAATGGAAACCATGTTGGCGCGTTGATTTATTTTTGTCTGAAACAGAAAATAAAGAATTTGTTAATCATTTATAACGACAATCTTTTATAATTATTATTACTGTTATCGGATAAATAAATATCGATTTTATAATAATTGGAGATAAGCGATAATAAATTTTAAAAACATTTGCAATAAATAAATTTCAATATGAAATGAAAAAAGTTTACTCTCTTTTAGGCGAACGAAAATAACTTGCTTGATTCTTAGAAGATTGTCGGTCACCGAATGTTACGAGCGGCGCAAAAGTTGCGAGCTTTTATACTCGAGGAAACGATTCGAAGACAAATGTCTCTATCAAACGCAGTCGACCTACATTATTTGCAAGTAACGTCACGGGTTCGTCCAATAGAGTATTGATTTGTCGCGAAATATCAAAATTCGTAATAACTGACGATGACGTAAGAATATCATAAAGTCACTTCTCATAAAATTGAGAAGTTATTAGAATCAGATATACTTTGGTACGTGAAAAACTAGAATTTGTTCAAGGAGTTTACGAAATTTAATATACAGAAAAAAGAAAAATATATAACGTGGAAATAAAAATACATATTATATATATTATAGTTATTGCAATTAAAAACAGCGTATATGATGATTTCACCTGAATGAACGGGGTGTATCCGAAAGATGGATGGTACTCGACTGATGCTTCTTCGGGGGTTGAATCGGCTTTTATAAGAGTAGCCTATGCTACAAGGATGTAGTATGTGAAAAAGATAATAAGCTATCAGAAAGGGTAATGCAATTGAAGACCATCCTGATTGCTTTTTACTTCAGGGAAATAAAGGTTCTTCGATCGCATTACATAGACCATGTATCGAAAATCTGTAATAAAACTAAACATAGTTTAAGATTAATATCTATTTAGTTTTTATTTAATATTATTCTTATTAAACAATTATATTAAAATACACACAATAATAATTTTGTTAGATCATCAAAATAATTATGTAGGACGCCTAAAATAGTTGCTAGAATATCAAAACTTTTTGCAGCATTATCATTATGTTGGAGTGTCCTACATAATTATTTTGAAGATCCAACAAAATTATTTTTTAGATCTGTATCTGGCCAAATTTTTTAATATTTCAGCAAAACCGTTCTTTCCGTGTATAACTGTAAAATATATTACTAACAGATTCAAATTTTATGATTTTTCTTGTAAGACATTAAAAATTTAAAGAATATAATTATTAATAAAGTTATTCTTTAGTAACTTAATAACTAACAATTTAAGTGTTTTAACCAATAGTCTTTTTAATTATATCTATATCTCATACATTTCAAATACGCAAGTTAAAGAAATAAGGAAGTACAAAATATTTTCTTTCATTGCGTACTGTTTAAACAATTAATTAAAGATTTTCTTCTATGTATATAATTTTAATTAAAAAATAAAAAAATTTATTCATTAAATTGAGTAGTTAGATAAATATCTGTGTGTTTCTTCTTTAAACTTTTAATTTAAAAAAATATTACTAACAAATGGTATTAAAATAGTATCTATCTATTGTTGATATGTCTCTTCTCAAAGTCTGATCCGAAATTCTTGGAACTTATCCTTTGTCACCGATAAGGTATACTTTCTCTAAGTACTTGCATTACTGTCGGTCGATAAAAGACTTTGCTATACTTTCAGCCTATGGTACATTAGTCAATACTTTCAAAATATTCTTGAAATATTTTAAAGAAGATTATATCTCAAACGTTAACAATATTGCAAGTGTCTTATATTGTCATTATTTATAAAATATTTCAATTTTTATTAGGAAAGTAGTAATACTGAAATAGATTAATAAAATTTTCAGAACTTTTATTGCATCGTTTTTAAAACATTGTTTTTATTACTGTATGACTAAGCATATGATATACATTAAATTTTTGCGCCATATATACATAATTTACAATCCCGACATAAATAGTATAAATATAATTAAAAAGATTATGATTTAAAAGGAGTTGAACTGTCCACAAGATTCGATACATGATAGAACTTTTTATGTATTTACTTTATTTAGCTTGCAAATCTTTTAAGATAATAGTGTTTTGCTTGTGTATTGTTATATATCGCATGTTAGTTACAAGGAGCGATTGTTACAGACTATATAATTAATAAATAGCTAAATATATGAAATTTGATATTCAGTGTTGTATCTTTCTTTTATGTTATTACAATATATATATATATAATAGAGTAAGATGAATATTTATATGAATATAATTAATACCTATACATACAACTAAGTAATTATATAAATAATTACATATACATTAATGTAGGATAATAAATTATTAGAGCCAAATTTAATCACGCTCTCGATAATTGACCGATTTTTGAGTACACTTTTATTATATGTACATAATTAAAAATTACAATTATAATATTCTTTCTAGGCACTCAACAAGTAACTCTCTGTTTAATCATTGCTTTCGTTCTTTTATAAATGCAGACATGGTACGTCTGCTCTACTAAAAAGCTCACAAAATCAATGAAAAATGTGCGTGCATTTATCGATTGATAACCGAGAGCGTGATACGATTGAAAATACATCGTATAGGCATACTAGAGTCTACGTCTTATTGTCGCGTCACAACGTTTTCTTCTTAATTCGGCACGATATAAACAAACACGCCGCCGATTATTGCTGTACGATTGATACAACGATTATTTTACAAGATTAATAGTTGTTCGATCGGAAACAATCGACGACGTATTGATGCCGGCCAAGACTTATCACACTAAATAACGAGTAAACTACTTGCGATTTATCAGTATGTATACATTTATTATTTATATGTAATATTATATTATAAAGAAAATTAAAAAATTAAGAATTAAAAATTATTATTCATCGCTATCGCCGAAGAATAATAATTCGACTACAAAGTGGAAGACTTGGAATTGTTATTTTTGTTTGCTTATTTACTTATTGAATATAATCTAGCGTTGTATAAAAATTATTAGTTGCTTTAGGTAGACTATAATTAGCGCGAGAATGCACGTGCATATCGTGCTCGCATATGAATAGAATTTATTGCATAATACACATATTACACATCAATGTCCTGTTCACACGTTGCAAGCCTTTTGACCGAATTTTTATTATGTTTCAAGACGTATACATAGATATAATTAAAGTACTTTAATAAAAAATAGCAATTTTATATATATATATATATATATGTAGTTATATAATAAATTTGTAGGAAATAATTAACTTTTACTGAGTGTAGTTTCTTATTGTGTGTGTGTTTAGCAAAGATTATCTATATTAGGGAATAGTTACCTATTTTTATTTATGCTTATCAATTAAGGAAAGATTATTTAATAAGATATTTTTAAGAGAAAAATATATACAAAACATAAAACATATTACAGAAATATTTTTGTTTAAATTATATATTATTCGCAATATGATAAAGAGACAATGTCTCGACAGGATATAATATTGTAACAAAGTAATAATAATATTTTTTTTAGAATACATTACTGTTTCCATTTTTAATTGTTTCTCAACATGTTGTAATAGTAAATAAATCAAATGAAACATATTTAATTATATATTTTCATGATCATGTTATGTTGCATAACTAGATTTCTTTGGAAAAGTATATATTATCTGAAATACTTAAGAATCGTGTATCAAAGCCGAGATCGATGAAAATTCCATCGTCGTGCTTCCTCAATCAAAATAAAATATATAACGCAATCGTGTGAACTAGACCTGTGTAGAACTCTCTTAAGCCTAAAGCGATTACAATATTAAACATTAAGTAAAAATCTTATCGATTATATTACAATCATGAACTTAATATTTCGTAACTATATTATCGCAATTATATTAATATATATTAAGTTTTGCCAATAATTTTCTCAGAATTTTTTCTATAATCTACTTTACTTATATATTTTTCGTTAAACGTTTTATTTTGATTTTAAATTAATTATACGGAAATAAAAGTAAAAATGTAAAACAATAAATACATATAAAAGTAGAAATACATGTAAAAAGTAGGAGGATACAAATCGCATATATAAAAGATAGGAAAATACAAATCTATTTATAATGTATGGCATTTTGACATTTTTATATAGCGCTTGAATTATTACGATCTAACAACGATATTATATAATTCTTAGAATTACCCATACTATAAAGAATCACAACAGAGAGAGAGAGATAATAATTTGATAATTGCTAAATAATAATTTGTTAATTTTTCGAATTTTTAGAATTATTATTATATATTGAATTACCGACACAAAAATTGATTTGAATAACAGAAGTAGGGAAAAAAATTATATATTAGAGATTATAGATTATCTCTCTTTTATACGGCAAGAAACGCTTTTAACATAATTTAACTGGATTAATCAATACGAGATAAATTCAAGCTCTTTCACGCGAACTTTCTCCTGTCTGTTATTTCTTCACCCGCGTATCTCTTTAGTTGTTCATCTGTTTAACATTGAATTTTTACATTGACAGTATTTATCACCATATTCGTACTTGCACATTATTTTGCACACTCGTTTCCACTCACTAATGAAGTGATCGAACATTGGGCTGTCTTTCAGTTCGATTTCCTCCTGTTTGATTGAGGGGGGGGGGAACAGCTTGTTGTAAAGTTTATGGTCACGCCTCATTTTATGCATTGCATGGTCCGTTGGCATACCCGCCTCCTTATCCTCCGTGTCAACTTCTATTTCAACGTCTCTTTCTATTTCAACGTCTTTTTCTATTTCAACATCTTTTTCTATTTCAACGTCTTTTTCTATTTCAACGTCTTTTTCTATTTCAACGTCTCTTTTTATTTCCACCTTTGATTCCTCCATTAACCCTTCACCTAACCCGTGCATATCTTTCGACTCACTTATTGGTTCCTCCCACGCTGGCGGTAGATCCATATGGATCTCCTCGGCGTCAACTGATCGAGCTGATCGTTGTGGAACCGGAGTGATGTTATCTGTATCTTCTGTGGATTCACAGCTTCCCACTATCCTTCCTTTCTTCAGGGCAATATCTTTGAACAGCTCCTGATGAATCTCGCATAGGATGAGTGTATCGAGAGGTGAAATGAGGATCACGTTCAAGATATCTTCCGATATCTCCTTTACCAAAAAGTTGAGCCTCCAGCTTTCATGAAGGCGCATAGTATTCGGACTCAAAGGTGTTAAAGCTTCACAATAACATCCTAAATTCGCTTGGAGAGACGATCTCAAAGCGAAACAGTTAACTTCCGAGGAGATTGATAGCTCGTTATTGCACAGTTTCATGCAGTGGCTGGCAATAACCCACGCCTGGTGCTCGTCGCTCTCGGACTGGAGCTTGCAGTTTACCTTGGGATATCGGGGAAATAGGATCGGATCCCGCTCTTGCTCGGACTCAGTCTCTGCCCCGGGATTGCAGAGCAGGGCGCAAGCGTCGACCACAAGAGCCCTTGGTACGCTCGTGGCGCGGCCCACCAACCCCAACAGGAACACCCAACAGAACGTAGGCGTCATCTGAAAATGATGGCTAATCAATATTCTGAAGGGGATGCGGAGCTCCGCGTTCCGATGCCGGCTTATTGGGAGGAATCGGCGTGTATGGCTAAGGAGGAATTCCTGGAGTCTGACCGCGCTCCCGAATCTATATATATATATATATATATATATATATATATATTTGAGAGAATCTCAGAATGGGATTTGGTAGCCGCTGTATATAGAATAAACGAAAACAGAGATGGGCAGAACAGTTGCGGTATTTTAAAAGATGTAATTAATATTTGTAGAAAAGAGTATTGCGCATATTGCGCGTATTAAAATGTGCGATTTCAACGTCGTATTATTTAAAAGATTTCTCATTCTGACTTCGAAAATAAGACAAATTGCGACAAAAAATTTATTTCATTTGTTAAAATCTAGATTATTACAAGGGATACCTCTGAAATAGATGATTAAATTTAATAGCGCGTTCCACTCACCTTCAATATGAAAAAAACGTTAATCCAAGTTCTGAACTCTTTTTCGCAGCAGAGTTTTACTAGAACACTTTATTCTAAGTTTTACTTAGAATAAAAGATTTAATGTCGAAAAGAATATTGATATCCCTTTCGGTTTCAAGAATTCGTCGATAGCGACTTCCGTCCACGGAGAGATACACACTTACATCGATGTCCAAAATACAAATATCTATTTTGCGACACAACTGATGGCTTTATAGCTTCGGTGCGAAGCAGGGCCGCTTTTAGCATTGATAGTGCCTGGTGCAAATTGATGTCCTCTCTTTTCTCATATCCGAATAGTATATTAATATCTTCTAATTAACAAAAAATAGGAAAAAAGAATTCTAAGTATGGTATTAGGAAAGAATTATATAGACATTCATAAGGTAATAAAAGTAACATTACTTTAAAATATATTTTATATCACTAATGGTTTTCTTCATCTATATATTTATTTATATAAATAATAAAGTTGAGTTCTGTATGCTCTTAAAATGGTATTATTTGGAATGATTTGGTTTAAGATTTTAATAATGAATACAGTATATTCTTCTCCGTAACTATGTTGTAAATATCTTTAATAATGGAATTTGTACAAAACTGAAAAAATCTATTTGAAAGTTTAGATTATGAATAGTTGTTAGATTATGCAATAAAACTTCTTGTGGTTATAAGTTTAATAATATTTTCTGAAGTAATACGAGTGACTAGTTTCTTCTTTCAGTTTGGAAAAATTTTAATTTGGCATTCCAAGCTTGGTGCCCCGAATTCGAAGCCCAGTAGAGAAGCATTATTCTCACAGGCCTAAAACCGTTACTTTCAAGTTGACTTACCTAATCATAAGAAGCTGTTATTGCTTGCTAACAGAGAAAAGAAATGTCGATAGGTCGTGACGAACCAAATAGAGCCAGAACATAGTCTTGGTATGCGAATATTTCAGTTATAAGAGAATAGTTCAAATTATAATTGTAAGAATGTCAAATTATTTATGTCATTAATGACATGAAAATTTTGTCATTTTGAGATAAGAATCGCTAAAATGCTAAATATATTTTAATCCGTTTTAGATACTCTTCCCAATGATAGGTTAAATTACGAAATTGCAGAAATATGAAAAAGAATTATTTTATAAAAAAGAAATTTAAAATAAGTTCATATTAGTACTTTTAGAAAATATAATTTTAAATGAGTTTGAAAAAGGAAAGCAGTGAACTAAAAAATATTTACTTACTAACAATTGTGCTTAGGCTGTAACAGATTCTTTTGTAATTATATGAAGATTTTATAACACCTCGAAAATCCGTTGTAATTCTTCTATATAAAGGAAATAATAATATTTATATATAGGGTGACCCATTGCGAATGTGTTGAAAGTAAGTGGTTATATTTTCTCTCCCCGATTTGGGCGGTCATTTAACTGATTAGGTTCTAATACTTGAGATTTGTCAATTTCATTTGAACCGTTGTACAAGCCGGTTTACGAGTATCAGAATGAATGCGCTAAGCATCGAAGAAAAAGTGTTTCTTATCGAGTGCTTCTACAGTAGAAGCAAAAACTATACTGAGGCGTATCGTGGATTCCGTAGTAAATATGGATCTAAAAAAGTTTCAAGCGATACTATACTCAGAAGGTATGCTTTCTCCCTGAAATCGCGCCATAACCCAATCTAACTTACATATTATGCCGGTAATCTGAGATTTTATTCACTTTTTGATATTTTTTCGCAGGATTATTAATAATTTTAATATGTATGGCACTTTTAACGATTTACCCGGCCCATCTCGTACCGTTACAACGGACGAAACAATTGATGACGTTAGAGCATATTTCGAAGAAAATCCAAATTCCTCGATTCGGAAAGCTGCTCATGGATTAAAGCGAGAAACTCTCCGTTTTCGAAAACGATTGTAATTTTGTGCCGATTCCGATAGACAACATTTTGAAAACATATACCACTAGTTTATGCGCGCAAGCAAATTTTTGCCCTTTTTTTAATATAATGTATATTTAAGTTATTAAAATATTATATATTTCATTCATATTTATAGTAATAAAATTTGACAAGTCTCCTCTACAAAATAGCGTTTCATTTATTTTGTTTAGCTTACTTGTTGCAAAGTAATAACAATTTACTTTCAACACATTCACAATGGTCACCCTGTATTTCAAACGTTGCTAAAATCAGAATTTTCCGACATAGATAAAAGTGTTTATAACTTAAAAAAGGGTCAGTTAAAAAAAGAACTATAGTTAAATTAATCAGTGAATAATGAAAATAATTAACACAACTATTTCAACTAAATAAGCTATCTTAACTGTTTATTACACTGTTTATTACATAAGTATGTAACTTTACAATCGTATATCTCACTCTATAAATTGAGTCTAAATCGAATTCTGTTGATAATTTAAATGATTTGAAACATACTTTACACAAAAGTATACATACACCTGCGAGATTTTAATAGCGCACTCACCTTCAATATGAAAAAAACAAAGCCTTCCTCTATGAGGAAGCAAAACGTTGATTTAATTTCCAAACTCTTTTTCGTAGCAGTAATAATATAAGTAATAATATGAACTTTTCTTAGAGCTTTACTAGAAAGCTTAGAAACAAGGACCTAATGTAAAAACGAATATTGATATTCCTATCGGTTTCAAGAATTCGTTGGTAGTGACTCCTATCCACGAAGAGATACTCTCTGTAATTTTAAAGACAGTTTGATATTTTATTTAATTAATTGTATTGTTATTTTGTTATATTATCTAATAAACTCTCAAAATATACAAATCAAGAAGTTAACTTATTTTAATTTATCCGTTATTCTCAATAACAGAACATGCTCATTTACTTCGATTTAATCATATAAAATTAAACGAGAAAGAGTGAGACCAAATGCTCATAGACCATCCCCAATTTTTGACACTCGAATGGTCATGTTTAGCATCAAATAAACGATTTTATTAAGCTGATTACAAATATGTCGATGCCAAAGTGTACTTCCCCCCGTTTCCGAAAAAAATCCTTTGAATCACACATTTTTTAAGGATTAACGGCCGTCTGCTGACTTTTAGGGCTCATTTTCTCGGGAACGGGAAGGAAGTATACTTTGGCATTGACATATTTCTAATCAGCTTAACAAAATCTTTTATTTGATGCTAAACATGACCACAAATTTGAGTGTCAACAATTTGAATATGTAAATGGGGAGCATCTTGGTCTCACTCTTTGCTCATTTAAAACACACGTGTTTTGCCAGTTAAATTGCATGAGATTGCAGACTCATAGTAATGCACATATCATAGTAATGCTTCATTTTTAAATAATACTAACTAAATAAAGTTAACTTATAAAAGTTAAATTCATTTAGATTTAATTGTATTTAATTACATCCACTTACATATTTAACTGTATTAATCGTTTTATAATCAAATCAAGATTCTAATATAAAATAAGATTTCCATATATTAATACAAATCTGTAAGAACTTGACAATCTGTAACTTTTGTTTCTATAAAGGAGATTTTATTAATTTCTATTATATTTAACTTTATCTCAAATTTATACGTTAAATACAATGAAATGATGTAGGCATTAATAACATAAATATTTTATCAAATAATAAAAATATTTTAATGGAGTAGACAACAAATGATACTTCTTTAATCTCACAGGAAAGATGTATATTCTATTATCAATAAAGTACAGCAATACAGGTGTCGTAAAACATTTATGTATTGACATATTAACTTTTACGGGATTAAAAAGGAATGGATTGAAAATAGATAAATTACCAAAAGATAGGCGGTTTTCCCATTTGAATCATGTAAATTAAATAACGTTAATTTTTTAGTATTTAAGAGAAAAAGATTAAGCCTCCTCTCCTCTTTCTCTCTCTCTCTCACTGCATAATTTTAAAATCTTAATTTATAATGTTAGTAATTATTCTTCGCTTTATTCTTTACTTTTTATATTTAATATTTTTATATAAATTTTTATTTTTTGACAATACCATAATTACTTTGTAAATTTATAAATTAATAAATTGTAAAATTAAATGCGCATGGCATACAGATGTGTTATATATCCTGAGATGCCTATGTAAAAAATAATTGCAAAAAGTAGTGTAAGCGGTGATTAACAATTTAGTTTTTAACGGAAAATAAATTCTGGTATTTAAAGAACTGACTGATAATTAATCATTAAGTAAGTACCGGAACACGTATTTCTTAAAAAACTAATAAAAATACCTATCAAAATTTATTTACCCTGAAGCATTAGACAAAAATATATTATATTCAATATTGTTTTATAGAGAAAATAGAAGGAGAACAACATGGAAATATTACAGTAAAATAATGCCGGAAAGATTTTAATGGTAATAGGTATGTGTTTAGACAAATCCTTTTCCGAACGCTGCACGGAACGTCAATTCAATTTAAAGTTTCTCAAAAGATGAAGAACAGGAAGATTGTCAGCATCTTCGTGACTGGGTTGCTCTCGTCTGAGAATAGAGAAGGTGGATGAGGGATCGATGCTGTCCGACTGTGTGGTTCCATTAAATCGGCGACCTACTCCTCTCCCTGCCAGCCATCGTGAAATAACTTGGATCCCCTCTTAAAACAGTCACCTCGAGTTGATAGTTGCTGCTCGTAGAAACTTCGTGCTAAAGCTTTTCAAGCGATGATAATGCCCCTTCTTGCTGATACGTCATGACAACCGAGCCTGTGAACAGCGGCATTATTTCAGAACATAAGCACTGTCTTTCACAAACGACTGTAGCAATTCATGAACACGGCTATTTAATTGAAATCCGATTTAATAACGATAATGTTACAGTTTAGCAGGATTAATTGTATTAATATTACAATCGGATTGTAATATAATCCGTCAAATTGGACGTATCAGATTTTAGTCATCATTTATTTCTTGAAGAGTTTAGAACGTTGAAAAATTTTGTTTTAATAAACATTATAAAAAGTAAAATATTATAAAAAGTAACGGAATGGAATTATTATTAAATTATTATTAGGATTAATTTGGGATGAGCGATAATTTTTAATCATGTCACAAAATTCATATTTGCAATAATTACATTTAGCGATAATACGTGTTTTATCATTATTTCCATATTTCTATCATATTATTTCGAAGGAGAAAAGTAATTAGCTAAGCACGTACAGCACAATTACTACAAAATAATCAAATTGAAATATTAATATAAAATTTCACAGTTTTGATATAAACATGTAAAAATATGTTTTATGCTACATGTTCTTCAATTAAAAAATGTTACATAGAAACTTGTTTTAATACTCGTACAAATCTCGATTCCAATTTCGTTCGTTGTTCACGAAACATTGACACGGTATTGCAGGAATAGTAAGTTCTCATGGGTCGTGTTACATCGGTTGCGCCCACATAGAGGATTTACACGCCTACACGGCGCAAAATATACCGACGTCAGTGAGAGAGGTGTACGCGTGGGTACACTAGCTACGATCCTGGCCCTTTCTGGGTCTCGTCCTGTCCTCCACCTACAACGAAGGACGGAGGACGGTATTGATTAAATTCACCGACGGCCATTTTGTCCCGGCGTTCTATTGGTTGCCGTCCATTTTGTCCTTTTCACCCCCTCCGTTGTAACCATAATCGTTTCTTCCTCTTCTAGTGTCGTTGTCCCTGTTTACCTACCTGTTCACGTTCTTCAGCCCCGATCCACCCCCGTTGTCGGCGGAAGACGACGCAGGCGTCGCGACATTTTCCACGGAAGAAATCGGACCATCAGCAATTAGATTCTTCTATAGTAGCCCGTTGCGCACTCTAATGAGCGTTCCGTTTCTGTTCTAGATGTACCTTGGAGATATGAACTTAACATTTCAACATTGTCTTCCGTTTGATAAATCGATGATACATTGATTACTATTTTAGATTTAGTTTATAAGAAAATTATAAAGTGACCCATTTATTGACGTTCGATTTTACTTGTAGTTAATTTTTAGTTAATATTAAGAAAATTTTGAAAGAAGAACGACAACTGCTTTACTGACAGTATTATTTTATATTATTTAGTAATATTATATATCTACCTCTTTAATTTTATCTTCTTTTGATGATCGTTTTTTTTGGTCATAGTAGTATATTCTTTCTCAAACAGCGCAAGTACTCGTAGCATTGTCATTTCATATGATAATAGAATATTTAATGGTTTAATCATTTGTATATGTAACTTTATTCTTAAGATTATAAACAAACTAAAGTTTTAATTTTATTTAAAACTGGTAATTATATGTTTTGTACATTAAACATTTTATCGAACATTTTCAAGTGCAAAGACGTAAAAGGCATATAACATGATTGTTGTATATCCCTTGGAATACATATGCCTTGGAAATTTATGAACGTATCATCCTTCAGAATCGTCTTGAACGTCAATCTACCTTCATCTTTCATCATCGGTCTCGAAAGCTTGAGATTCTTGTTTTCTGAGCGCTTTTTCGTCTCAACAGTCTAAGGTAGCGAATTGAATAACACACAAAAGTGTCAGTAGCGGATATGTTCCGCCACGGAAACCGCACGCGGCTAGGATAAACAAAAAGGAGTCTGGAAACACAAAAAAACAAACAAGAAGAGAAATTGGCATACTTGCTTTCCTTTACCCTCTTCTTCCCTCTGACGTCAAAAGTGACGTTTGCTCCGGGATTGGCGGTATGGCGACACGCCCTGGTATCCACCACTATGTTTCACCCTTCAACTCCCACCAGTCGCGACTGGACACGGCCACGCCTACGCAAAAGCACCCCCGATTGGGGAGGGTGGCTGCGTAGGTTGCGCGAGAAACTAGGTCAGGCAGACTCGAGGCAGGCCGAGTCAGGCCGAAGCTCGAGAGTCGTCCAGGCGTTTTCGGCACGAAGCAGTCCCTTGGAAACCACCCTGAAGCCCGTCGTCGCTTCGCCACTCCGTCGGCATTCCACCCTTAAAACCTACGCTCGTTCTGAGGCAAAATCTAGCCCCCGTTGAGACCACAAGTTAAGCCATCCGGCCGCATAGAAGATCCGGTGAAGAAGAAAGCAGGATTAGGTGAGTACGAGATGAAGGTTGTACCAGCAGGTACATCATTTCTTCTTACTAGTTTACAGTTAATTTCTGGTATAATGTATGTATCGATAGAGTCATCGAGGAATGTTTTAAAATTTATAATGTATTATTCTGTGTATTTTTAATAAAAATAGTAATAACGAGTTGAAATTAAAAGATGTAAGATTAAAAAAAGTTTAAACGGTATGCATTTTTAAAGAAATTGTTGAAATTAAAGTAAGTTAGCTAGTAGTAAAATTTAAATATGTATAATAATTAATAGTTAAATGTGTATAATAATTAGTAATTAATAGTTTTACTATTAAGAGAAGATTTTTCAATGATAATCGAAGAGAACAATAAACGAATAAAGGTTAATAATCAATTTATAAAGCAAAATTAGATATTTATGATATTTAGATATAAAGCTACATTATTAATACGGTTTTAAACTTAAATTAAATTATTAAGTTATAAGTTGATAATGTAAATATTGGATCTCTCAATATTCAAGACAGACGTCATGATTTTTATTTCTCTCTTTTTAATCAGTCTATTTATTTTTAATAAATAGTTTAAAATCATTAACTATATAATTCTACTTAGTTTCTATCATGATAACAACTCACAGCTTTATAATTTACAATTTCTCATTTATTATGATGCAATAAGACGTGTAAGAACATATCTTTTATTATTTTTTCTATGTGTAAAAATATTTTTACATTACTTTTGTCATTGGATTTATAAAAGCTCTTTGAAATATCAAAAACTAAAAACTGAATCAGATCCAGAATTGTTCATAAAAAGCAAACTGTGAAAGAAATTAAAATGCAAAATAAAATAATATTGTTAATAATATGATTCTTTAAAAAACTGGTACTCATTAGAAAACTGAAGAAGAAATTAAAATGCGAAATAAAGTAGTATTGCTAACAATATATATATATAATACTTCAAAAATTATCAAATTAAAACTTTACAAAATAGATTTATCTGTTTTCTAAAATTTTTGAAAATTTAATATAGATTATGCACGCGTGTTTCTTTATTTGAAAATAAAAAAAGCTTTAACGCATTGATATAAAAAAATAAATTATTACAACGTATTTTAGTATTTAATATAACATATTCTTTCTTCATTCATTAATCAAGCATGTTTCATAGACATTCTAATCTCTTTCTTCTTTACATTTTCTTCTATTGCATGTTTTAATATTATATAAAGGATTCGGTGGATGTCTTTCGGATTTTTTCCAGCTTATTTCTCATGCTTCCAGGACCGCTCTATTGATTCAGAGAGCAAAGCGATCTGATTGCTTGAGAAATTCAAGGAGCCTATCTTTTAAGTAAACTTAGAACACAAAGTGCAATTGATAGTCTGAGTTTGCCCCATTCTACGGTTATATACTTTTATAATAGTTAATGATAATAAATTTTATCCATTGTTTGCTCTTTATTCAATTCTACATCTCGCGACTTCATCATATCTTATAAGTCTAACTTCTTGTCTTCTATCTGCGATAGCACATGTTTGAACATGATCCTGTGTTTTCTCAGTGTCGCATCTTTATTTATTAAATTTTTTTCTTTATACAATTCTTTTTCTCTAAAATTAATTTATGTAGACGATACGTCAAAGCACGACTCTTATTAGCATATTATTCAAAGATAGTTTTTTTAGTTCTCTTCTGCACATGTTTTGATGAGATCACGTATTCGATGTTACAATGTATGTAAGTTATTCTTACTCAAATGCCATATTTATAATTTATTTATATTTATATAATACAAATATATATTATTTTTCCATGTTTTATTTCTTCCTTTCTAAATCTCTTGCTAATCTTATTTTTTATTTCGGCAGCAATTCTATATCTTTCTCTTTTTATAATCTTTTTATATTTTAGTATCTCTTTCCTAACTTTCTGTTTTATTTTATTAACTTTTTTTATATCAATTATTATTAAGATCTTCTAATCTTTATTTTTCTATATATTATTCATACAATTTCAGAGGACTCTAATCCTATCAATAAACGTTACTATTTCTTTTGCTTTGAAAACATATATTCTTCATTGAGAAAAGAATAAATTATGGGTTAGTTAGCTTGAAACTTGCGATATATTTTTCGACATAGTCATGATAGTGCTAAAGCTTTGTGTTCTAGGAATTAATTGAAAAAAAACCACAAACTGCTCTCTGTCCATGTTTCTTCGGTCGCTCAGCCTATCGCGGTTACCACGGCGATTCTCGCTTAACAATTTCGCAATCACGCTGAAACTCGCCGAAGACTCGACGCCGTAGTACGTCGTGACTGAAGCGAAACCTATTGTTGATTGTTGTAGGAACTGTTGAGGCGAGGGACACAAGCAGAGACATGGACAATGTGCAAATGATCGGCACTAAAATCACAGCGATCAAGGAATACTTATATGTAAGGCATCCACATTGCACATCATTCATTACGTCTGCTCATTTAGTGAGGTCGACGTCGACAATGTCTTTATCAGATATTTTTATTGAATTAATATAAATATTACTTTAGTAACATGCTTGTTTTATATCTGATGGGTCAAGCCATGAGTTTGTCTTTATAAAGGAATAATTTCACTCATCTTGCGAATATGTTACATTCAAATCGAAACTTTCCATAATAGTACTCGGAAGTTGTATATCTCCGACTATAACTTTTATGTCGACAAATGGGTATATATTGCCAGCTACCAGCGTCGACGAGCATAGTATTGGTGGAAACATTGTCGACAAGATCTATCTCGCTGATTTCAATTGTAACTACAACTTTTTAGGCTAACTGTTTTAATTTCTTGGTTTCCAGCAAGCGATTGCCGATACTTATTATAATAATCAATATGGTTAGTTTATATAAGCGGATTAAATTTAAGTTGGTTTGATTAATAAAAATTCCGGCTAAAAGATTCACTTTTAATATTTGCTGTTACGGAAATTAATCAAATTAAATAAATATCATGTAAGTGCAAAGTGCAGCTTAAAAAGAAAGAATTTCGTTGCTTTGGATTTCAGAACTTCGCACGAACGCATTCGCCCACCAGACTAATGAGCTCCGAAAACACTTATTCGCTCTCCAAAGAGCATTGCAACTTGAAGTACTCGGGTAAGTGACAATTATGAGAACATCTTTAATTAAATTATTTACTAGAATATTGCATGAGTTTGATACAAAGATAAATACTCCGCGAACAATTAATAAATGCATGAACGCCGGCTTTACTCATTTACATGTTCTCGGTTAAATTATGATTCTAACGATAATAATTCTAATATCATCAGCATCATCCGGTACTTAAAATTGATATATGAAATTTAAAAAGAACAAATTACATGGATATATTTTGTATTACGGAAGCGCAAGCTTGACTTTTTGAGAGCAAAATCCAAGAGTCAAAATATTGTCCTGATTTCGTGAGGCCTGTCGGTCGGAAGGGTGCATAATAATAGAGGATTTAGAATTATTCCAAAGAGGTTGGTAGGTGCCGAGTGGCTGAGGACAGATTACACGCCGCAGGGAGACGGAAGGGTTTGTCATCCTTGTCGTTTGGGAAGTGTTAGCGGGCGATAACGACACGCGCGTGCCGCTCGTAGAACTGTGAATATTTTAATGGATTCTTGCTTCAAAAAATGCTTTTTATTTTAAACAACTAGTGACCGTAAATCACGCGCAAAAACGAGAATTTTACTTGAGGACGTAAGTGAATTACGTCGTAACGCGAAACTGCAGCATTACTATAAATTAAGGTTGTAATCCGGCTTATAAATCGGCGTGACTAATTGCCACGTGTAACAACCCTCAGAAGGCTCTTTGATTAAAGTCGAAACGCGAGGGTTTAGGCACATCTGGTACCAAATAACTATGCATACGGTGAATATATCGACTTCGAGCTCGGTGATACACTTGAGAAATCAACAAGATATCACGTATAAGAATTATATATAGGATTAGAATACGAGTGAAATAATTATCGCATTTAAAACCGTCTATTTAAATAAAGATATTTATGCGCGTATTGCATTATTATTCCGAGAAAAGTATTAATTAGTAAATAGAACAGACGCCAAGTAGATGATACTTATAACGTAATGAAATCTTGAGCGACTGCTACGGGCTTATTTGTATCTCGAAAAGTGCTATAAACCTCGAGAAAAAGACAGAGGTCTTTGGACATTAGATTGATGGAGCTGGATTAGCTGGATCCGACCGCTGGAAGCTGGGGATTTCCCCTGTCTAACCATTGGCTCAAGGCAATTCACCATAAGTTTTCGTGCGCCCTTCTTTCTTTAGTCGGCTTTTATTCAGCATTCTTATGATCATTGAAAAAATACTCTTATCGATTGAAAAGCGAAACCTTTCAAAAGAAATATTACTGGCCAAAGAACTATTTTTTTTAAAATAAAAAAGACTTCTCTTCACAATAAAATAAAACAGTAATTAAACTAAAAAAATCAAATTTAACGTCTGTTCTGTTTTGCAACGAACGAAGGACTCCAGTCGTTGCAAAACAGAACAGACGTTAAATTTGATTTATTTTTTTCAGTTTAATTACCATTTTACTTTATTTTATTCTTTGACTACCATGACGAAGTGCAATACTAATTACAGTTTATCTTTTTTGACATACATAACATTTTCTAAAGTCTTGACTTGCTTGGACACAACGTCATGGCCAACTATATGTGTGTAATTTACGTTTCCTTTTAACTTATGACTTAGATTTGCGCTTGAAAAGGACTAAAATCAATGGTCGAAACGTTACAATAAACTTATTCAAGTAATTTAGCCAGTTGGGTTGAATAAAACATCATTTTAATTTTTTTTTAAGTTTTATTTTTAGCAAATATTTTTGCTCAAATATTAAATCTAATTCAGATTAATTTTTATTATATTTTTAAAGACTTAATAAAATTATTATTCACATTTATATTACGCTAATAAAGCACAGTAGCGTATTATAAAATTTGCAAAATTTTGACAGTCCTTTTGTATGCTATTATCGGTACGTATATAGTTTAAAATAATAAAAGATATCTCTCTCTCTCTTGTTTTTACAATATTAAAAGAAACGAAAATAAGGACGTAATTTTATATCTCTTTAAGAAAGCTCATTCGCACCGCTGCGCCGTCTTAAAATGCTAAATAATAATTTAAAAGCAAAGTCCCATAGCAGCTCGGCTGTTTATCCATGGGATCACCTTAATGCAATGGGGAAACGAGGGGATGGTTTACTTCATGGGATACTTTATGGTTGCGCCCCGATAGAAGGACAGTTCAATTTACCCAGGATTTACCACGAGCGCATTGAAATGTTCCACTGCAACGACTTCGTTCTGTCTCCATTGAATCTCTATGATTCAATGATCTAGCTAGCATATATATATTATTAGGGAATATTGTAACATGTGTTATTGTGCTTTACTCACAACTGTGAAAATAATTCTGATATTTTATATAAATAGCATGTAAAATTTTGTGCAGAAACCGTATGTTTTAATGTTATTTTTAATATAATTTTTATTATTTACTTATAAACTCAATAAATTTAATATATAAAGATAGTTTTTTTAAGTCATACATTTTATTATTAATTTTTGTCTTTAATACATAAAGCTCAAGTTGAAAATTATGTTTTTTGTTTATGGAATAATTGCATTGTGCATGGTTTTTATAGCACAATATATTGCATGCTATTGTATTAATATACGGACATAGTGTCAAGATATCACAAAGGATTCGTTATGAACAACGAAGAAGGGAGAAGAAGAATATAAGATGGTGTCATCCCACCAAACAAGTGAGAGTGTGTCAATATAGGTCTATACTTTCAATTGTTTGATGAGGTGAAATCATTCTAATCGCGCGTTATCTTCAAGGATGCTAACAAAGTCATGATGGTAGGTCGAACAATGAAGTGACAGCCGAAAGGAATCTTGTCAATGCGATATCAATCGCTATGGTAGAAGAGATTTCACTTGATCCCAACAATTAGAGAGTTATCGTAGTTATTGCATTATACTACATAAAAATTATCATTATCCGATTTTATTTCTCGAAATTATAAAGATGCAAGTTTGATAAGAAAATGTTATATATAATATAACATGATATCATATAATAATATATAATTTGTTTCGAAAAATCATTAATGATGCTATTTAAATTAAATCTATGCATGTGATTGTGTCGCATTAATACTGATTACATATTTTTACATTGATGGTTGTCGCAAAACCGTTAGTTAAGAACAAAGAATTCGTGCTTACAATTTTTTATTTTGTTCGCAGACATTTTGCCGAATAATGCAGAAGGTTATCCGGCGACTAGAGAGTTCTTGATGAAGGTGGTAGACATCCTGCTGGATTTCGTCAAATCAACGAATGATAGAAATGTGAAGATCCTCGACTTTCATCATCCTGCCGACATGATGCGTCTGCTGGATCTAGAAATCCCTGATACCGGATTGACTCTTCAACAGCTCCTATTAGATTGTTCCACAACCTTGAAGTATCAAGTAAAGACCGGTAAGAATATTCAAACTCTTTCCATTTTCTCAATATATTAAAACAGATAATAAAATCTTAATCACACAACTTTTAATTTAATCAATTATATCTGTAAGCAAGTCGGCTGTTAGCCATATTTGTATAATTTTGTAAAAATAAGTAATATTGCAAATGAATAGTATATAATTTAAAAAACGATCTAATAAATAATATATAATTTTTTCAATAACAGAAAATGAATTAATAAGAATCAGATTATAGATACAAAAATATATGAATTACTTCTATTCCAATTCGTGTTAGATTCTTAATAGCAAATTAAAGAGTAAAATATAATAGGATGTATATATCCCAAAAAGAACATCCGTTACAATTATTGGAAAATGTAATTGTTATTAAATTTTGGGAAAGAAAACGACAAAATGGAAAACTTAAATTTTTAAGAATCGAGAAATGTTAATATCAAAAAATAAGCAATTTTATATTGCTTTACAAATTCAAATTATAATTCCGTCTTATAATATAGAATATTTCGAACGGATATCAAATATTTGTATCCGGAAGGTTTTTCATTTAATCGATACGTCTCGAAACGTCTCGGAACTGAAACATTTAGCAACCGTTATAGCACGAGAAACGGACATATACAAATAAATATTCATATATCAAACAGTCGTTTGTCTTTCGCTGACTCTTATTACCAAAGAGCTTAAAAACTACCTTTTCACTTTTTATATTTCTACAACTTTCAGAATAATTGCATTGTTACGTTACATACACGCCAAGAAGCTAAATAGTCTGATTATTTAATTTTATATAATTTTAAATGTTTTAGAAATAACGGAAAATTAGATATATTTTTAAAGTGACTTTGATTTTTTGGATACCTTAATAATGAAAGAATTTTGCATTAAAATTATTCTAAAGCTCGTGTCAACACTAAACGCGAAATGCACGACGTTGCTGGGATAGTAGACCAAAAAATATTGCAAAAAAGTGCAAGCACCCCTGTCAAGAGGAGCATTTTAACGCCGTGCTATCGCACGTCCCTATCCCCTAGGGTGATAAGCCACATAATTTCATATTCAATTTAGCATACGCGCTCGCAGGGGCGAAGATAAGGTAGCGACAGACACCGGCAATGAAACCCGACGGCTATCGGCCAACCCTCGAAATAGACACACTGATGTCATGTTTGTAATAAATAGGCACAAAGGCATGCGATAACTATAGAAGATATTACAGATATTTCCGTACCACTCTTTTGTGTCACATCTTGCATTATCGGAAATGATAAGACATTTTGGAGAAAAAACTGCTTTGAACGTTAATTTTACACTTCTGCATAAATTGTTTTAAAAAATATATTAATACGTGAAGTAAAATCTTTTCGTTTACATTCGATGATCAGTTATCAACTATATTTTGTCACATTAATATTTAATGAAATTCTAATAAATATATAAAACAGCAAATTAATCTTGCTAACAAAATATTAAGTATTTTTGTATATATTATTTGTCTGCGTATGAGCATATATCAAATTCTCTTTAGTTCTTCCCGTTTGAATTCTCTTGTTAATTTCACAAATCTCTTATTGTATATTTTACAAGACATAAAGAAAATTATCTTTTGGTCCTTTTAGGTGCGCATTTCATTTCAATTAGATGCGAAGAACAAAATAAATGTGCCCATTATACATGAGCGAGTTTCAATTTGCCGAAATCTTGTATTAATAACGTCGATCTATCGAAGCGACTGGATAGCAATATAGAGACTCGGCGAAATACCAAAAGTCAACCGCAAATCTCCCACGGCGTGCGAAAGTTCGCTATCTCGGTAGGATTCGATTACCAGCTTGAATGGATGGTAATGCACAATGGAGCAGACCTAACTAAACTTAGGCCAGGAATCCCGTTTGTCTGCAGTCCATGTAAAAGGAAGCGAGGGCCGCGTGATCATCCCCCCGGTATCGAAGGGCGCGTGCACGATACGTGCCGACAAAAACTCGTTATTAGATTATATGCCGCAAGATTCGGGAACCCTTCGCATATCGGGTTTGGGAGAAAGAGGGAGGGGGAGAGGAGAGATCTACGCTTGGCGACAGGAAAACGTTCTATCCATAAAGAATATCAACTGATATGTATCGATACAGAAGTCGTTTTTCTAAAAGGGCGGATATATCAGAAACATGTTGAAAGGTGTCGATAACGGTAACGAAAACGGCGATCGTGAAAAAAAGTCTGTTAATAAATATCATCAATAACAGTACAACTCATAAAACAATACAATCCAGACATTCTAATAAATATATTAAGAAAAGAAATATATTTGCAACGACAATAATAGTTTCTAATGATATTCTGAAACAAAAAATATAATATAGAGAGGAAGAAATTTCAAATGTATAAATTAACAATATAATTACAAGATCGCGAAGTGTATTAAACAATTAAAATCGAGAACGGCCAAATACGGTCATAGCAGATCTTAGTGCTCATTAATATTTTATGTGTGATTTTTCTAGTTCTTTTAAACTACGCGCCGTTACTTTCGGACTTAAAACGCAATTCTTAAAACCAGAAAAGTAATATCACCTGTCTCTTATACACATCTAGATGTGTATAAGAGACAGATATATCACAACCCGAAAAACTGTAAAGAAATTTGTTGCAAAAAATATTATCTCAGCCAGGATTTGAACCTGGACCTCCCTACACTCCGGTCGGGCGTCGTGCAGTTCGACCACCGAGGCATGTTTAAAAGAACTAGAAAAATCACACATAAAATATTAATGAGCACTAAGATCTGCTATGACCGTATTTGGCCGTTCTCGATTTTAATTGTATAAATTAATTTAAATAACTCGAATGTTGTATATTTAATTTTCTATTTAAAATATTCTTTATTAATTACAGAGTTGCACGTATATAGCGATAATGACAGAATATTGTTAATCGATTTGTATTTGTTAATGATAAGAATAGGTTGAATGACAAAATTTCTATGATAATTGCATCCGTGCAAACATATTCAAATCGTATATCCGACACGGACGAAACATCGCAACGCAATTCCGTACAAAAACTTATGCTCCATTTATCCTACGACCCACAAAACTTGTATAAGCGCGAGAAATCTGTGACATATCGAAATTCCAGCTGTTTGAAAAGAAGCTGAAGAGTTATGTAGCTGAATGTAACTCTTTCTAGGTCACACAACCATATATGCGTGCTGAATATTATTTACAGGTTGCTTCGCGTAATCTCTATTTCTGTCATCTGATATTTTTATATATTATTACGAAACTGGATATTAAATCGGATAATCTTTTCATATAAAGTGACAAGTGATACAATATTACAGAAAATAACTTAGCAATAGATATATTTTTTACATAAACTGTAATTCAAAAAAGAATCATTCAAATTCGTACTATGACTATAAAAACATTATGACGTTATTGCTTGCACGTGTTGCTCAGGGTGGCGAATTTCAATAGGATTGGTGTAATTAAGAGCCATTTCTACATGATTTTTTTCTTAGGGTAGAAGGGAAAGAGTAAATAGGGAGCGAAACCCAGCTGCAGAGGGTGGTACGCTACGCGATATAGGGGTAGCGGTATTTCGCGAAGCTTTGGCGCGGTAGCATCGAGCTGCAGCATCACGCGGAGGAATTTAAATTGATATCGATAGTTCGTCGTGGAATGCGCAAATCGGTTCGTCACGGAATGCGAAAAATGCCGTATCACGTGGAAGGTATTCGAGCGATGATAGTTTCCGTCGAAAAAGATCGAACATACCAGGGATTTTAAATAGGTAATGCATTTGTTCACTTGGCGATAAAAGGGCAAAAGGATAAAAGGGCATTGCACTCAATTTTCTGTAATTTATCCAATTGAAAAAAAATAATTTTATAAAATTTGCCGCTATATAATAATAATATTATTAAGTATGATACATCTCTCAATACATAAAATAATTCACAGGCTGTTTCTATTTTTCAGCAGTAATATTTATGTCTTAGTAGTAAAATAAATGTTATAATTTCTTATAATATGAACAAAGTGATGTAAAAGTAGCGTATTACGACACAACATTTTGCAAAATGCTTTATGGACATAATATAACAGCAATGCCAAGTCCAATGTTACCTTCCTTATGAGCGGTATGATTGATCGCGCAGCATTAATGTTAAGCCCGAGTTACACACTTCGCTCCATACAAATCCCAAGCCCTATAATATATCACCACGGCCTGCTCGGAGCAGGTTCTCCTTGCGTTCTCTCTTTTTCCCGACTACGCGAGGGCAGGAGCAAATTAGTCGGAAAATGATTCTCTGGATAGCATAATCGCTACGAAGAACCGAATTGCAGTTGAGACAAATCATTTATTGTATTGCAATGAGAAATCGGAATCCTAGATACATAATTAATTTTAAAAAGTCAGTTAAATGCAAATATATGATTGCAAAAGGAAATATGACATAGTCTCTTTGAATCTATTCATTGATCTCAGTTTATTTCATTTTAGATGAGATTACATTGATCTTTATTTAATCATTCTCGTTCATCTATTTATCTATATATCGAAAATTACGACATAGAAGTTACAAATAAGAAATGGAAATATATCAGCTAATAACATGAGATAAGAGTAGTTAATTCAATATAGCCTGCGTAAGAAGATGCCAGGACTTTCGCACAATTCTGAATTCGCGACATAAATCTGCATAACGCAAAGCGGCTTATCTTGCACTAGTTGGTCGCACGTGTTTGTTTTTCCTGGACAGTATACGCGTGCAGCGTTTGAGAGCCTCTGCAAACAATCTAGTCGAGCAGCGACGCGTGTGACGCGCAAAATGCGGGCGCTTCGGACCATCGAACCCTGCTCCACCCTTGGCCAGGGCGCGATTCTGTCGCTCCTGCTAGACGGGAAGAAGAGAGAAGATCGTCTTCTCGCAGACCCCTCGACCGGACGCGTGCCACGATTCACGGACCGAGATAATTGCGAATAACAGTACGACAAACGGCTCAAATACCACCGTCTGATATCGTGTCTGAGGCGATTTTCGTGTCGGACTGGTTGATGTTTGCCTCAATCAATGATAGTCCGTGTAGCCATTTATAAAGATTATTAAAATATTTGAGACTTCCTTCGAGATAGATGAGAAAATAAATCTATCATGCGTTTGCAGTCGATATAAATTTTCAGAACAGAAGGAATATATAAACTATCGTATTATAGAGATTATAAAGAGTATATAGCAGATAAAAGAGGCATATTTTTGATAAGCAGAAGAGAGGAGAGAGGAGAATATCGTTCGTTTCAATTTATAGCCGTGATGATGAAAATCTTTGTTAAGGAACATCCGCTGCCATTTTATGCACAATCGTTTTCCATTAATGGAATCCCGTTAATGGAAATACGTGGTCCGCGTTCGTGAAGAGAATCCTCCGACAAGAATGGGAGATTATCCTTCTAGACCTTTAACGTCGGTTCGACTTTACCTCGCGTCGAATCCCAGGCTGTTGCCGTCGGTGAAGGGGAATGTCCGTAGCTCGTGATGCCATGTGTCAATCATTACAGATGAACAGATGAATAGCGTGTTCTATTTAATATTGCGATTTTGAAATAATATTGTTGGTGTTAAAAATTTCTGCCCGTTACGTAAATATTACGTTCTATCTAATATCTAAGTTAATTTTTGTGATATAAATTCGAGATATTTAAGTGCGTTCTATTTTTGTGAAATGCCTTTGATATATCAGCATGCGTGCATTGTGCAGTAAAGCATAAGATTTATCGAGCACACAAGGGTCAAAGTCTTTTCGATACCGGATATTCAACGAAATGAATCCATCATATTTCAAGGATCAAGGGATTTATGCTATCCCGAAAAAAGGTGATAGCGCTTGTAGGGTTCTTTGATATGATGTCTGTGTGTTTCATTGATTATTTCCGGATGAGACATGAGAAAAAACACGAGAAAATATTTTTCTTATATTTTGATCAGTCATCTTTTTCTACTTCGTCATTTATAGCTTCTTCGCATTTTCTTTTTTTTATGAATGTTCTAATATTGATTCAGACTAAATGAGTTTAACGTGGAACGTAAATAGCGGATTAGAAGGCTGAAATGTCTAGGCATTTATGTCAGAAAGAGAGAGAAAATAAAGTACTCGCTCCCCTAGTTGCATCAGGAGGCTGGGCTCCCATCGAATAGAAGCATTAGGCCTGATCCTCGCGCGATGTTCAGCCGAGCGGATGACAACGTACTCGGGAAGAGCTTAAATCTCTCTCTTGCCGCCTTTCCTCTTGCGTACCTTTAACTTACGCGACATACGAGGTCGCTTGTAATGTAATAATACTCGGGCACGTGCCACGTCAACGTTATTAATTACTTTGCTATTAAGAACCGCTTGTCAACAATCACTGCAGCCACGATCGGTAGAGTGATTTATCGGCGACGTAGTAATTAATTTTTCGCCACCTTCGTATAATTTTCGACAAGGATATGCACTTTAGCGTAATTTTAGTCAAATCATATGAAGTTAGACTGCAATTTTTCTCTGAGGAAATTCTTTCCTCTTGATTTTAGGACATCCACGTTTCTTCAACCAACTGTCATGCGGTCTCGATTTAGTGTCTATGGCTGGCGAGTGGTTAACTGCGACGGCAAACACGAATATGTTTACCTACGAGATCGCTCCCGTATTCATTCTAATGGAGCATGTCGTTCTTCAAAAAATGCGCGAGCTTATAGGCTGGAACTGCGGTGACTCCATTCTCGCACCAGGAGGATCTATTAGCAATCTTTACGCTTTTCTTGCGGCCAGGCACAAGATGTTCCCGTACTACAAAGAAAAAGGACTCTCTGCCATCGGAGGACAATTGGTTATGTTTACGTCCGATCAGGTTCGCGTTTGAATTTAAACATTTAATAAAGTTATTTCCTAAAGTCCTATTTCAAGAAATAAAATTCCCGTTTCAAAAATTTTCTTATATTTGACAAAATTCAGCTTTTAAAAATTGTTAGCCACACGGAAAGAACGGTTTTGTTGAAGTATCTAAAAATTTGACTAGGTACAGATCTGAAGACAATTTTTTTACACTATCAAAAGTAACTATGTAGGATGCTCAAATATGATGACAATGCTGCAAAACATTTTGATATTCCAGTAACTATTTTGGACGTCCTACATAATTATTTTGATGGTCCAACAAAATTATTTTCAGATCTGTATCTAGCCAAATTTTCAGATATTTTAACAAAACCATTCTTTCCGTGCAGAAATAAAAACTACAGAAATATGTAGCAGTTATAATAGAATCGTTATATATATCGCGTAAAAACTATTAAATAATAAATTTGTAAAAACTCGTTTGATTGAAATTAGCATAATTAGCAGATTAAAGTTTTATACGCTCTCATAAGTGGAAACTGATTAGGTTGTTCATCATTAGTGTGGATTATTAATGCCTACAGTGCCATTATTCTGTGAAATCATGCGCGTCCGTTTGCGGCCTCGGCACGGATAATTGCGTGATGGTGCCTAGCGACGAGCGCGGTCGCATTATTCCATCGAAATTGGAGGAATTGATCCTGGAGCGCAAGGCCAAAGGTCACATACCGTTCTTCGTGAATGCCACTGCGGGAACAACGGTTATTGGTGCATTTGATCCGATTCCGGAAATCGCTGATATCTGTCAAAGATACAATCTATGGCTGCATGTCGACGTGAGTAATGCTTCTCGATAAAAACATAGAATATATATACATATACATATATTCATCTTGTATTTGTGTGTATCTGTATTCAAGTATAGTATATCAAACAAATAATGTTAGTTTGAACATTTTATTACTTGTAGAACCTTAAGTTAAAACAATATTTATTTCTAATTAAATAAATTTTTCTAGACATAAATACAAGAAGATATACTTATATTAACTATCGATTAATCTTGCAAATTATGTACAACCCATTTAATAGTATAACAACATAAAGTAATAAATATAATAAATAATGAAAGAAAAAGGATATTAATTTAATTGAATAGCTTTAAAGGCCCACTTAAGCAATAAAGTCTATTTCAAACTAGAGGCGCTTATGCAATCAAGTCCATCCAAAGACGATTTAAGCTGTAAATGCCAAACGCGTAAGAACCTTAACGTAAATAATAAATGTGGGAAGCGGCAGAAGTTCCACCGGTACATTCGTGAGCGAATTACAGGGGGAAGTTCGAAAAATATCGGATTTATAAATCAGATTAAATGAAGTGCTTTAAAAAATCCCATATTTTTTTGTCTTTCATGTTAATTTCTCGTATTCCATCATTGAGTATTTAATCCATCATCGAGTAATCATTTCTTTCTGTTATAGGCGGCTTGGGGTGGTGGACTGCTTCTGTCGAGAAAGTACAGGCATCCGCGAATGACCGGCATCGAACGGTGAGTGCTAAATTGAATACTAAGATTTATTTTGATTTTTATCTTCTATCTCAAGAAGCAGTTAAACCGTGACAAAAAAGTAGATACAAATTTGGTCAAAAACTTTTAATTAAACTATATCATAATTTGTCACCTTATTTTCAAATATTATTATTTTTCTAGTATGTGTGTTTTTATAATATTTTATATTTTTATTGTATTATTTACAATTCTATTTACTTCCGCAACTAAATCTGAATATTGCGCACATACATTCGACGTAGGGAAGATTCAATCCATGTATTTTATAGTTTATTGGGGCTTAGTTGGGCTTAGTTATAATGGACTTCTTTGAAAATACATTTCCAACCCGACATACACTGCATATGTGGGATAAAATCGATACGTTCCTTTTGAGGTGATTGTGATTCGAACGTCGGACGCTGCAAATGATTTTACATAAGAATGGTCGAAGCAGTCAGCCCGTAATGTATTGCTCGCATAAACCGCGATTAAGCTGCTACGAGGGGCTGGCGTCAGATTGCTCTAGAATTTTTTGCATTAAAAATAACTTTAATATACGGAAAATTTAAACAAGCATTAAAAAGTGAAATATTATAATATATTTTTACATTATAAATAGATGAAGATATTTTTCACAGAAATTTAATTTTAGCTTTATTAGTTATAATGTTAAAAATTGTGGAAAAGTACGGCAACCAACTGAATTTTTTATCAGATAGAATCAATAAAATTATATCAACAAAAAACCGCGAAAAAATGCGCAACTTCTGATTCACCTTGTATATTTGTGGACACGAACTCAACGGAACCCTTCAAGCTGTGATAGGGGTCAGGGGTACGGACGAGACATGCATGGGGTTGGCGAGATTAATCCACGATTTGCATCCAGGCGCATCTGCTCCCTCGATTCAGACAATCCCTGACCTGAAAATCGGTGCGAGAAGTCTCTCGGGAATGATTTATGTACAAAAAGAGACGGTGATCCGTCTATTAGAGTATACCACAGTATCTTTTACACACAAAAATGTTGATAACCATAATGTATCTTATCTATGTTAAGGTGTAATAATATTTACGATAATGATAATATTTCTTAAATTGACAAGTGTATATGATCAGAACGGTTTTTTATGTACTAATCTTACAAAATATTCTCATTGTACATTTTAGTGCAAATATTCACTATTTATTTGAAGTCTATCGCAATTACGAATTTCTTTTCGCTATGTCGATCGTAAATGCATGTCTACGATTTTTCTGCGTGGACTGTACTATGACGGGAACTTCCTTCCTGGAAGTCTTGATTAAAATGGCAAACGAAAGGCGCGCATAGAAAGATCCGACGCATGAGCAACAGCTGGATCAGTTCCCTGGAGCACATTTGCAGAACAGAGTTCTCCTCTTATATCGACGCGCCGCGGCGCCATGCCACCACCGTGCCTTCCTCCGCAAGCCTGAAATAAAAGCCCGTGCCTTGACAATGCCGGATTAAACTCGTACAAAGAGAACTGCCTCCCTCATTCTCCGGTCGGTCCTCTTTCCTCCCCCTCTGTTCCCCTCCGCATCCGCGCCCCAGATTGCGTAGAATCGAGAAAGAATGCCGTGATTTCACCTTCAAAGTTGAAATGATCGCGCTTAAAAAGACAGGTCGAGGAAGGCTACGGGTATACGTGAAGTTCAAAGTTCGGAGTATACGTTTTAAGCCATTTGTTAAAAATAGAAATCGGACCACCTGCACAACTTTCTTCAAGCCAGTTCCAAGTTCTTAATTACATGTTCCTAATCTCTCAATAATCTCTTGAGGAAGTCTAATTATTATTTAATTCTCGTCATTACAGAAATATTTTATAACTCCTTCTATTTTCGAAAGAAAATGTCTTGTATTTTAATAAGACTCATCTTTTCTCTCGCGTTATAAGAATATATTGTGCTGATAGGGATTAACTTCTGTTAATATTTTCCTTTGATCATTACTGTGGAAGCGTAATTCTCGCACTATCGAACATAGAACTTCCGCACATAGTGTACGCACATTACCGCTAAGGGTACGGGTAATTAACATCCCCTGTAATATATATCGAGCGGCTTTTGGGGTTGGCACCTTGGACGAATTTAAAAGCGAATGGAAGGGTGCCGTGCGCGCCAGCTTCAGCTGTGAATCGCATTAATCACTCGAGCTTTATACACGCTTCTCAAGTACGATCTGTGCGTCTTATGCGAAGAAAAATTTCGTGTTTGATACTTCTTTTCTACTAAATTGATACTCACAAATTTGTCGTAGAAAGTTTTATAGTAATTTTCATGTAAAAATGCAATATAATCACCTATTTTAATTTTAATTTATTATTAGTAAATTATATATTATAATAATAAGTTATAAAAGAATTCAAACAAATACGTGCAATCTTTTCTTGCCGAGAATAATGTTTTATTTTTAACTAGATCTTTAAAATTTAATGCATCAATGCTTATTCAAATTTAAAAGAAAGAATGTTTTATAATATTTATTCCGCTTGTCAAATTTGATATATAGAAAAATATTTTTAAAAAATATAGCTTCGCTTCAGACTGTACAAAAGATAAAGATTAATAAATGGAAAATAAACGTTAATGTAAATTATTGTATAAAAAAAACATTACACATGAGATCGAATTCTTAGAATCAAACAAATAGATGTGTGTCGATCTGTAACATGAAGATGGATGCACACGAGTGAATAATGGACAGCGTCTGCTAACGACACGAATCGCGCTTCAAGGGTGCTTCAAGAGTACCCTCGTATCATCCACAGGATGTTCAGCCAACACGCGAGACCGGCGTCGCGATAAACATGTCACTTGCCAAGTATCAAATATTTATCATATAACACGCAACTTACGTACTTAAAGTTAAGTTTTATAAAAAACGACATGTGCTATTTTTAATTTTTCATAAATCTCATAATTTTATATATGTCGAATATTTGTAACATACTATTTGTTACAAAACACTTTGTTTTTATTACTTACTATATTTTATTAGATTTACTCCTTTTCTGCTCCATTAATTTTGTGCACCACTAATCGCTAAAATATCTAAAATAAACCACAAATTCGGGTCGAGGAATGTGAATGTGGATTCTCACATATCACAATGCTTTTTCAAGGATTAAGAAGGGTTAGAGGTTTTTACCGCCGGAGTGAGTCTCCGAGGACCAGGGGGTTAAATCCGGTCCCGTGGCTATATTAATAGCTCTTCTCTCGAATTGATAGACCCCCTTCCGTGGGCACGGCGGGAAGATAACTCATATTTTATCCCCTATTGGTTCCCGTGGGAGTGGATAAGAGTTTGACGACCAGCTGAGGTCGGCTGGCTTTTTCAGTCAGCTCGGCGAAGGCTCGTTTCGACAGGTTGCTGATAAGGCAAAAGAAGAATAATTTTCTGCACTATTCGTAAAATGTACGGCTTATTTGATATACTTTGTTGTCACAGAGAACTTTTCCTATTAATGAGATAAAATTGAAGTGAACTCTTCCTAGCATAGAATTAAACTTGCTACATTTATAAAGAAATCTGATGGTACTTTGTTCAGGAGAATAACAAAAATATATTAATTAATTTTTATCGTATTCCATTACCTTTGAAAAGTGTAAAAAATTATATATCACAGAAAATTAAAAATTTTTATACATTTTTCGATAATGTATGATTTTTCAGCGCTGATTCAGTGACATGGAACCCGCATAAACTTATGGGAGCCTTGCTTCAATGTTCCACTATTCACTTTAAGGAAGACGTAAGTTATGAAATTAGACATTATTAATTAGATAGTATTTCTACTAATATGAACAAATCTTTAAATTACAAAAATATTTATTATTAGCGATACAATTCAATTAAAAAATGTTATCAGTAAAAAATATGAGTAATATTTTCTTGCTCGAGGCACTTACATTCAAATTTTGGACATTTTATTTATTTTTTGCTTTTAACGTTTTATTCTGACACTACTCGAAACGTTGAAAAATAAATCGTCAAATAAAATAGTAAAAAGTACACACGGAAAAAAAAAATGTTTATGCCAACTAGATTCTCGCACAGAAATCTGTTTGTGTCAACCAGATTTCTGTGCGAGCCAATCAGAATCTGGTTGGCATAAACATTCTTTTTTTTCCGTGCACGAATACATATCGACATTGCATCCACGACACGTCCAAGACGTTGCACTTTTAGAAATCCTCCCTGTTTCCGAGCGTACTGAAATTCCTGCATCGCGCAAGGGCAACGAGACAACACTAGTCGCATTCCGTGGGGTAGACCTACGTGCCGGGGCGCTCGGCACTACAGGAATTTAATTAAACTAAGAGATAACATATGTTGCCGTCCGTCTACAGCGCGCCGCCGGGGAGGGTCTATCCCCCCACGCGACTCAGTTATTGCTAACTCCGAACTTCCCCTTCGGATATTAAAATTCCGTGCACCGGCTGCCGCGAGATATCCGGGGGAGAACGCGCCGTGCTTTTGTCGAGCCGCGTTGCCGTTGACGTTGAAACGCGATGTCCAAGGGATGCTTCGTTAACATTGACAATCATGTTGTTTTATCTAATAATACAGATCTACAAGTCGACTATGTGAAAGTATTAATTTTTTATATCTATGGCTACAATTACATACTCATCCTCTATTACTCGTCAAGCATTGACACTGAAAAACAATGGTAATAACAAAAATGCATAGACATGAGAAATAAGGATCTTTTCCCTTGAAAAGCTTGAAAATAGAGTATTCATTTTTGTTACATAAATCGACGTTATATGAAATTCTCTACATGACGTAGAACATTTACAAATGGTAAATTTCGAAAAAGCGAATACTAAAAAGTAATATTATCTAAAACAATGGTAACTAACAATGGAGTGCAACATTGGTGCGGCATATCCGCCATTTTGTAAATTCAATATCCGGAGTATTCCTCCTCATGCGCATGTGTTGAAGCGTCGTATCGACCCAGACGGACTCGCCCTCTTCCTCCTCCGGCAACCTGTCAATCGTAAACCACGCGAAACAATTCCGGAAACGCTTCGTTATCGGAAAAATGTTGTAGGCGCCCGTCTCTCGTCTGTTTTGAAAGCGAGAGCTGTTTCCATTTTGCAGGGGCTACTGATCAGCTGTAACCAAATGTCCGCGGAATACCTGTTTATGACGGACAAGCTATACGACGTGAGGTACGACACTGGCGATAAGGTCATTCAATGCGGACGTCACAATGACATTTTCAAGCTTTGGCTGCAATGGCGCGCCAAGGTACAAAATCCGTTACGTTGCTATAGAAAGCCGATTTTATGCTTTCTCGTTACATGTCGACTCGGCATTCTCTTCAGTAACACGTAGGCTTCCACGATGCTTCAAACTGGGGGATGAATCTATTATTTTATTATTAGGGAACCGAGGGCTTCGAGAAGCACATGGATCGGCTGATGGAACTGACGGAGTATATGGTTAGGAGGATCAAACAAATGCCCGACAAGTATTATCTGATCCTCGAACCTGAATTGGTGAACGTCTGTTTTTGGTATCTGCCTACTCGCGCGCGGAACATGCCACATACCGCGGAGAGAATAAAGATCTTAGCCGAGGTGCGTTTGATGAGTTTAAAGGCATACAAAATACAAACGACGTTTAATAAAGATTTCACCAAATTTATTAACATCAGAAAAAAGCTCTAGAAATCTCTTTCGGAAAAATTTTAGAATAAGGGAAAACTGTTTCTGCTTCTAGATATGTCCAATTTTGAAAAGTCGCATGATGCAATCTGGTACGCTGATGGTTGGTTACCAGCCGGACGATCGACGGCCCAACTTCTTCAGGAATATCATTTCCAGTGCTGCTGTAACGGAGTCCGACGTCGATTTTCTCTTGGCTGAGATGGATCGATTGGGCCATGACTTGTAAGAAATCTGTCCACACATAGGCATTAATCGTACGATGTGCAGCGATTAGCCGACTGGTACACGCATCATTGGCAAAACCGTATCCGTGAATTGTCTGAGTGCATTTTTCGCGACACGTTTTAAAAGAAATTATAAATTCGAGACTCAGGTCACAAAATTTAATATCACCAATATGAACGTAAGACATACATATAAAATAGGCGGTTTTAATGTTACGATAGAAGAGAACACAAATATTGAGTATATCCCCGGTTTTATTCTCTCTAATTTTTCCGCCAAAATGACGTTACATTTTAATGTAAGTTATTTATTTTGTTTAAGTAAGGTTTTACTTATTAACACAGAAATTACAGTATAATTTTATATAAACTTGATTTTACACATATAGTGTAATGCTATTAATTTCTATTTAATTTAGTATTTAAACTTTGGTCAAACTGAGCAAAGAAAACATTTCTCGTGGTATTTTTAACTATTACGCATTTGCCCGTAAACATTCGTTCATCGTTTCATAACATATTTTATAAAATCTAGATGAATCGATATACTATAGTTTATTAGTATATCAGAAGAAAAATTTAATTCATCATTGTTTTTATTTATCATAATTAATTAATTTATTAATTTAAATCTCATCATTGAACGGAAAAGGCGATGATGTTAGTGAAGGGTTGATGTGTAGTTAGACGCTTCTTTATTCTGCGACCAGTTTGCAGCAGCTACCTGCACGTCGAAAAATATATATGTAGTATATAAGTTTTCTAGATTTAAACGAAATACACGGCATATCCAAGAAACGAAGAATCAAGTTACAAAGTTAAAGATGCTTCCGGCCGTAAGCTATGCAGATTTGTTATTTTTTGCTGCTCGATGCACGATATAATATTTATGCAAGTGATAAAGTTATCAATCACTCATTAATCAAAGCAATAATAGTGTACATCTGCTTTCCAAACAAAACATCCAAATAAAATTTTTCATCTCGAAACGCGGATTAGGATGTCGTTGTTCAAGATTTATATCGAAAACTTTTTTTTAACGTATATAATACTTTTGTGAATGATACATCAGTTTTGAAAGATTTAGGTATGACGTTACAAATGGTTCTTTAAATTTATAAAAGAATGTTTTCTTTTTGTGAATATTTCATATTTATAAACACGTTAAATTAAATATATTTAATTTGTTAACTATTTTTGTATTTTATTTGTAGATTCTATACACCTCAGTACTGTGTCTTACGCTCTTATTATATTGCCTTCCTTCTTGTCCATTGATTATCAGACATCTCAAATATGTATCTCTGAGATCCTTAATTTAAATTATTTAATTATAGTTACATATAACTCTAAAATTGTTTGACAAGTTTGTTAAAAAGTATGCAGAATTAATTAAAGTCGTGCAAAAATGTCCACGCATTCAAATAAAAATATTTATCGTAATTTAATCAGAATCTGCAGTTTGTCCATAATCACTGGAACGAAAGCAATCTTGTTTTCGGACAGTAAAAATCCATTTAGAATATAAATTGTAAGCGCTATGGCTAATGTAGCAGAGCTAAGTGTTGCTCTGTCCCCATTGTACGATTTGCAACGAATCGTCAGCCAATAGCTACGAAAATAGAAAATTTCTATCGCCGTGGCACTAGGTATAGATAGCACAAATATGACATTACTTTCCATAGAAAATAGATTTAACACCGAGCGTTATTCTGTTGGGATATTGACGGAGTTTATAATTTATCGATTGTTTGCGAAGATAACGTTACGAGATGGACTTCATCTATTATATACAAAAAATATATGTATATTATTATTTACTGTTAAACAGTTTTAATCGAAAGAAGAGTACTAATATATTTAATATAGATATATATATAAAAAGTATAAATATATAAATATATCAAAGCATATATTATATATATTTAGTGTTGAAATTTTAAGAATACAAAACACAAACCCATGAAAGTACATGCTTTTTCGAATATTGTTCGTGCGAACGGTTGCCACTTACAATTGGTTCGTCGATTCTGTTAGAAATCTATCTCTATTGTTTTATTCAAACGCCATAAACACACTATTGAAAGTAATGATTGCACGTCACAAGGAATTGTACGATGCAACAATCATTTTCAATATTTTAGATCTCATATTAATTCTTGAAAAAGTACAATCTTGTAATTTTCTGATATTTATTAAGTATTAATTATAACTCATTTTTCCTCTTGTACGTTTGTAATTATTATTTTATATTATACAAATAATTGTATAATATGCATTACGAACACAGTGGATTTATTATTACGAATGACGACAAGCGTTTCGATCTGTTCGACACTTGCAATAGAACAATTCTATAGATTTCGAGATTCACTCGCCAATATGGAGTAACAAAAAAAGATATTTAAGTAAGTAATATGAAATATCTAGATGTAACTATACCAAGAATTATAAGTGTATTTATGTACACATTCATTTTCGGAACCGCGTTTCTTTTTCTGCCGACGACTGCCGTGCCGTCGTGACAATTAGCTTAAGTTTAGACAAATACATTTAGATGGGGAACCGCAATTAGTGCCGGGATTAAATTAATACAGGATTAATCGAGGTAGAAAGCAATTGATATATCCTGATACCTGTAATTTAATGCCAAAGATGTTAATCCTACATATTTAAATGAAAGCGCTTGGCTGATGGGATTATAGCGGGTGATGTCAATTCAATTTGAAATGTTTGTAATGTGTAAAATATGAAGCGCGTTATATATGTGCTGAACTCTGTCTCAATGAGACAAATAAAGGCAAAATTTATTAAAAGGAAAGTAATTCATTAAAGTATGTTTACATTTTTGAGTAAAAAGAAGAATAAAAAATCTATTTTTCTCTTTAGAATATATTTTCCTTCATCTGTATTTTTACATAAAAAGTTATTAATAAGAATTTTCATTGTCATTATTTTGAAAGGAAGCTATAAATGTTTTTCCAAAATGATAAACTTATTACCGCGTAGAAAAATATCAAAGTTTTCATAAGCAGCTTTTATGACGAGCAGCTTTTATGCGGTTAATATTGCCAATTTGAAATACTGATTGTAAAGTTAAATTGATCCAGAGTTCAAGCAATTCATCTACAATCACTGTGCGCCAAAGAAGGGACAAAATGTATTTTTCGAGAAGAAAATGAATTAAACGATTCATCTGACCAGCAAACCGATACCTGTAAAGAAGAACTCTATCGAATCATTGTTAATTATTATTCATAATTCTATCGGCGTTGCGAGTTTTTTTAGACATAGTCGTTGGCACTGCCGACATAGTAATCAATGCTACTCATAAACGAATCTCTCTCGTGGTTACACGCGTCTTATTAATTCCCGTGTAAATGATCGTTTTTTAAGCAAAGAGTGATATATTTATACGGAAAGTATACTCGTCCCTGTAGACTCCTGATTATTTAATTTGCTCGTATAATTAGCAAATATGCTAACATGTTTGGTACGGCATTTTCCTTCGGAAACATCTTTGTGCGGTCGATGTAATGGATATTAGCAATAGTATTAACATAGTAAAGTATTAAAATACTGATTTATTAGATAAATTATACTACTTGTACAATTAAAATTTAGAATTGCAAATGTTATATTAATTTTTAGTAGGTAATCAGTATTATAAAGATTTGTATATAAAATGCCATTTTAATGCGTGTAATATTTTGCATATTGTTGGCGCGATATAAAATTTTAAATATAAACTTCTTTTAAAGTAAACATTACATTTAATTCTTATATTATGCACATAATATATATTCAAATACCATTTTTTTAAATGCATTGCATAATTATATTTTTGTATAATGCACTCTTATCATGTGCCATTTTCTGCACTCTGCTTTTATAATATATGTTGTATTGCACAAATTAGACCACATCTTATTACGTTTAAAGCATTGCACTAATATTTATTAGTCCGTTTTGCCTTCAACAATAGTCTACATTGACGAGAAATACATATATATATGTAATCGAATAAATCTTTTACTTCGATTGTGTTAACGAGGTAGAATGTCGTCTCACTCTGATAAACGTCATTAATATAATTAAGTTCCTTTACTGGCGATTTATCGCGCCGACTTTATAAGTCGTCGATCTCATTAATTATTAGTCTAATTATTAGTCTAAGTTGGTAACGAAGCAAAGCAACAACAAAGTCCCACGTCTTCCAAACGATGAGAGTATCGATTAGTGTTTAGCGAGAAAAACCTCGAAATACTTTCGAGGAGGAGAGAAGCTGTCCTTGTATACTGTAATGAGAAATACATTTATATATATACATAGAAAATATATATATGTACATGCGTGTGCGTACAATGTCGTTGATATGTGAACGAGAAGCGAAAGTCAAGAGTATGTGCGGCGATGTAGAGATGTTTGCTGGCACATAACTATGTTGTTCGAATACCGCCTACACACCTAATTGCCCTTATTATCCACTGTATATCAATGTCTAATAAACTGCTGTTATCCCAAATTATCAATACGTAACTTGTATAAATCTCTCGTTTCTATTTTCTTTTTTTAAGTTACGTAAAAATTAACACATATCAAATGTAAAATATATTGATACTGTGAATTTGTGTGGAAATCGTCATTATAATTTATGTAAAATAATTAGTATGACGTTTTTGTTGTAAGTTTATTTGAACGTAATATCAAAGAATTTATCAGTCAAAGAAAATAAGAATGAGCTCTGGAACACATATATGTTACGCAACAAGAATTATTTTACTTCTATCTGACGAGCTTAAGTGATCAACATTCAACAAGGAAAAACAGCCGATGAATTAATTTTCGTTGCATTTAATGTACGGAACTAGTTAAACCGGAGGCACGCCGGCGTCGTAAACAGGTGTATAAATTATTTCCCAGCCCAGCTCGGTGGAATCTTGAACTACTTATCAGATCGTCGTAACTGGCCTATGCGACAGAAATCGACAAACAGTCGTTCGTAGCAGTCGACCATGAAATCTTTCATCAGTTACTCACCGTCTTGCGACTTTCCGATCGAAAATTTGCCGTACGGAATCTTTTCTACCAAAGATGAGGTAAGCAGAACTAAATTACATCATAGATCGTACACAATTTATGCCAAGTCATGTGATTTCAAGGCAATGAAATATAAATATATAACTACGCATTTTCAATTACATTAAGATTTAGGGAATCATGGTATATCGTGTAATATAATAATCTTTTACGGATTTTTGTAATATCTTTGAGATTGTTAGAAAAGTTGTGCGATAGAGTGATTGGACATAAATTGTGTATTTCTTCATGTGATATCTAAGTAAAGAATGGAATGTTTTCATTCCATCTTGTGATCTTGCTCGCATTCAACGCCGTCTAGTGGCAATTTTATCTTAGTAGTTGGTACCATCGGCTGGTATGTTACTACCATTTGATAATTTTGATATGTTATCTTCGTAAATTCCAATAAACTACATTATTTTACATTTTAAAAAATTGCCAGATTTATTAGATTTGGTATTAAAATACAATAATTATAGTAACGTTTTATTGTAATTTGTTTATATAATAGCTATACTATTATATATAAAATAGACATAACATATTATTTATTTAAAATATATTTCAGCCAGTCAAAAAAATAGGGGTGGCAATTGGTGATGAAATTTTAAACTTGAGTGCTATTGCAAATTATTTCGATGGACCACTATTGGAAAGTAAACAAGATGTATTTCGCCGTCATTGTCTCAATGATTTCATGTCTCTGGGAAGGCCAGCATGGCTAGAAGCAAGATCAAAACTTCAAGAATTGCTATCTGCAAGCAATTATACTTTGCAAGATCCGGAAGTTCGCTCAAAGTGAGAAAGCAACGCGTTAATAAACAAATATTAATATTATAAATTCATGAATCTTTGGAAATCTTTGAAAATATTATAATCTTTGTAACATCTTTCTTTAGAATCTTCGTCGCACAGAAAGATGCTATAATGCATTTACCAGCAAAAATTGGTGATTACACGGACTTCTATTCATCAATCAATCATGCTACAAATGTCGGCATCATGTTCCGTGGGAAAGAAAACCCATTGTTACCAAATTGGTAACTATTCTGATATATTATAATACACTTGTACTTTAGAAACTGTAGCAATAAAATATTTATACAAAAAATAGGAAATATTTACCGGTCGGCTATCACGGAAGAGCAAGTTCCGTTGTTGTGTCAGGAACACCCATAAAACGACCATGTGGTCAAACACTTCCGGTTGAAGGTGCTGCACCTGTTTTTGGGCCATGTAGATTAATGGATTTTGAGCTCGAAGTTGCTTTCTTTGTCGGCGGACCACCTACAAATCTTGGTGATACTGTTCCAGCTTCGAAAGCATACGATCATATTTTTGGAATGGTTTTAATGAATGATTGGAGTGGTATGATTATAATTAAAAGAATTTACACTTTAGTTAATTTAAATGTATATTAATGTGTTTCTGATTTTTTATTTTTTTTTCTATTTTGAATATCACGTAGCACGTGATATTCAAAAATGGGAGTACGTTCCATTAGGTCCATTCGGCTCGAAGAATTTGGGAACTACGATTTCGCCTTGGATCGTTACGATGGAAGCTTTATATCCCTTTAAAGTGCCAAATATGATTCAAGATCCAGAACCATTCCCATATTTGCAACATGACGAATCTTGTAACTTTGATATTAAATTGGAAGTTGACCTTAAACGTGAGTTGATCTTTTTTTAATTATTTTTTCATAATAATTATTTACGTTTTTGTATACATTGCTTGTATATTTTATTTAATTGTATACGATTTTAAATATTTTGCAGCACCAAGTGGTGTAGTGACAACTTTATGCAGGAGCAATTTCAAACATATGTACTGGACTCCGCAACAGCAATTAGCGCATCATACCGTTACAGGTTGCAACATTAATCCTGGTGACTTAATGGGTTCCGGCACTATAAGTGGAAACGTGCGTTCAAAATTTGATCACTTCTAATATAATCGACATTATTTACACAGTTAATATATTAGATTTATTTTTATCATATTTTATCTGTTGATTTCTTTCGTTACATTTGGTCTCTTTAAATTATGTAAATTATGATTTTATTATACAACTTTGATGATATAAAATATTTATAGATTCCTGATTCGTATGGTTCTATGCTGGAATTATGTTGGAAAGGCACACATACCATTCCGTTAAAAGATGGTACTACAAGAAAATTCCTTCAAGATGGCGATGAAGTGACCATTCGCGGTAAGTAAATAAACTATTTATTACATATCTCTAAAATTACATAACGATTAACATTGTTTTCCAGGTTATTGTGTTGGCGATGGTTATAAGGTCGGTTTCGGATCATGTACGGGTAAATTGTTACCTGCTAACACTAACAAATAAGTGAAATTGGTGCATAAAATGAGGCAAAATTATTTCTGCGTATTTTGCTGTTCTTTTTACATGTTTTATATTTGATTTTTTAATACATAATAAATTTTGCATTATATACTTATTTTCTATTGTTCCAATTCATATGTTCCAATCCATCAATAGCAAGATTTGAAAAAGATAATAATATTTAATTTTAACTTAAAATTAAATGTTAGTGTCTTCTTCAAATAAAATTTAATTACGAATGCATTTACGTATTAATTAAGCAGCGCGTTTTTTTATCAAGATGCATAAAGATTTGTCAATTATATCTTTGCTTTAATTATTGATTGTGAAACAATTAGTTATTTATTATAAAATAATAAATTATTTATAGTGTATCGCGTATTGTCTATAAGTACAATTTATATAACCAAAGTAATAAAACTGAACAACTTACTACAATGTGTTTAAAGGAGTAATATTGCGTGGTATGACGTATAAAATAACTCGATTATTGATTGAGAGGATAGTCGCAGTAAGGCCGATCAATAAGGAGGCCAGTACAGGTGCAGGCAGAAGAAACATGGCAGGCGTTCTACTTCGGTAAGCAAAATACACAAATCTAAGTTATAAAAGTGGTTTTATTCTTAAAAGATTATTTAAAACATAAATTATTTTAATCTATCTCAGTAGTTACCAATATTTTTATTTCCGTAAATATAAACTACACAATATCAAGACCTAATATTGCACTTGCATTTGTGATTGCACTAATGGTTGCCCCATTATAGCAACAAAGAATATGCAATTATTTTATTTACCTAGTAAATGTACATTTTGTTTGTTTGAACACACGCGCGCACACACGTATCGCATATTTAGACCTTTATAATTTATATAAATATATATACACATTCTACAATCATACTATCGTAACACTTATTATACACTGTCTCTAATATGTAATTATATGCCTTGTAATTATTGCCAAAAGTTTCAAAAGTAATATATCGATCGCTACATAAACGCTATTTGTTTGATAGTAACTTATGTTTGATATTCGCTTACAATTCAGCACTTACGTAGCGCTCTTTAATATATTACACATTATTTTAATAGCATTGTTCGCGTTGCTTGCACTCTCTAGTATTTTCTGCATTTAAAGCGAGATAGACATATTCGCAGGCGTTGGAGAGAAAAAGAAAGTGGAGTACAAATGCGAAAGTGCAAGCAACGCGAACAAACCTATAATTACCTTTTTAATACTATATACTATTTATTTTAACGTCTATTTAGAAGTCTTCACAATCTTGAAACATCAGCTAACGAACCTACCGCCAAATGGACCGTCCCCTTGAGCGACGGGAATCACGTGGTGGAGTTTGAACATGGAACAGCGACAGGCCGACGTGTGGTAAAAATCGATGGCAATAATATAGTTCACAGAGATTGGATGTTTCGTCTGGTCGGTGATGAAATCTTTATGTTCAATAACACCAAGTTCGTGATCAGAGTCGACCCAATGCCAGGTAAAGCCTCATCATCTCATCTTTGTAATAATAAATACTTTATTATTTCATTATGACGATTAAATAGGTCTGAAATATTCATACTCGTTGTGGGTGAACGGAAAGAGCTACAAGCAATTTGTCCAGTCGCAATCAAAAATATTAGAGACTTGGTTGGCCAAAGTTGGAAACGAAGAATATAGAATTGTGTTAGGTAATTAATTAAAGCAGTGTATATATAGTTGAAATATATATACACCTGGCTTTTTTCATGACATTTGCAGATAAACACGTTCACAGCGTTTGGGTGAATGGACAAGAAGTGGAAGTTGAGGTAATGATAAGAGTAGAATCTTCTATACCATGCACTTTTATCTGTTCAAAATATACAGCACATGCTTTAATTACTAATACAAAATATATAAATTAAATAACGATTTTCACGTAGAACGAATTTATGGACGGCGGTGCAGAAATTCTCTTCTCCGTTGGCGATTTACCGGCTGCGATCAGATCTTACAGTTCGGAACAAAAAGAGATCGGTATAGCGTACATTTTATACATCAATGACATTGAAATACAGCAAGAAGCTTTATTGGAAGCATCCTAAACATGTGTTTTGGCTTATCTAACTATATTTTTCATATTTGATACTAATGGATACTATATGATACTAAGTATACACATATTGTCGATAATTATAAATTATGTGCATCATTAAAGACTACACAAATGTGAAACACAATATTTCAAAAATGTTATTCTTGTAATAAAATATATATATGAATTGAATCTGTACTATTCAGTGTCATGTAATTTTGTGTACATTTTATAAATTATGGTGTGAAATAAAATTGCTAAATGTATTGCAATGTACTGTAAATTTACTTGCTTTAATTTATCTAAACTAGAACAACACAGGCGCTTGCTACGCACGCGCTCTTATTCACTGTCATTATATATGATAATGCATATATATATATATATATATATATATAT
>NJRL01000322.1:47167-70748 GCA_003063815.1 Aphaenogaster rudis | reverse complement strand
AATTCTGTTTCGTTTAAAAAAAAGACGAACCCGATATCTCAAAATTTACGACAGTTACAGCGTTCACAAACATCCGCACACACATGCACACACACGGCCATTTTGTAAAAATATAAATTTTCGACGTTTCAAAAGATTCTAAACACATTGACATTAAAAACTGAAAAAAAATTTTTTCACGAAAACAAAGCTTCCTCTATGATAAAAGCAAAAAGGATTTATTATCTAGTTATTTATAAAAAATGTCACAAATACAGGTTCCAAGTATTATGGATTCCATTAAAACGCGTATAAAACTACAGGAGTTACAAAGAATCCACAAGCAACTAAGCAGGCAAAGAGAGATTCAGCGAATAACACTCAAGTCTCGGAAACAATTACAACATGTATCTTAAATGCATAATAATATATTTGCGTAATTGTTAAAAAATATTTAATAAATTAATATAATTTTTTATTTTATTTAACAAATATAATTTTGCTAATCTTTGTTTTCAGAATTTTTTCTGTTTTTAGGAAAGAATCAAAATCTATTTGCTATTGTATTGACAATCCAAATCGCATAGAATATGGACAGAATTACATGAAATCAAGACGGTACAATGTGTCTCTTTACTTTTCTACCATAGAAAATAGATTTATACCGTTGTACGAATTATCCTGAACAGTTGCTTATGAGTGTATGAGTCAAACTCTTTTCACAAACTTACAATTAAGAGATCGTAGTATATCTTTCAATTCCATAGATTTAAATAAATTTCAATAGATTAAAAAGTATATTGTAAATATATTTAAAGCTACAATTACATTTTTCCATCTGGATATATATATATATATATTATATATTTGACAAATATAAATATGAAAGAAAGCCCATATCGATCGCGGCGGATCTTGGTGCCTAATAATAATTATTTTGTGAATATTCCTGCTCATGCAAACTGCGTGCCGCATATTTGTTGGTCTTGAAATTAATATATTACTTATTCTTAATATTATTTATATATATTTGAGTTTTATATATAAAAAAATGTGTCTCTTTCGGTTTCTATTATAAAAAACAATTTTATTCATTAATGATATAAAGCTTAAGATTTATGTAGATTCAAGATTCCTAATATATTTTATTGAAAATAATAGATTTATTTTTATTTAAATTTGTTTTTTCTATTTAAGATATACATAATATGCGGCAAAAAATTTCTACGCATAAGAACCATCTGCAATGCTATGTTACGTCATTAAACGTTAACTTAAAAGAACATAGAAGTACGTGCATAGAAAGAGATTAACTTTATCGTGTTGTGTAGTTTATGTGTCATTTTAATGAATAATAAGTATTTAATGAATTCTCTGTAAAGATTGAGATAATAGCATTAAAACTAATGTTATTTTTATACGCAGATGTCCAGTTACAGAAATATTGAAGATTTTTGTGAATTAATTATTATGAATTATTATGACACACATTTAACCATTTAATCAAGCAATTACGAAGTTAAAGCGATGTAGAAAGATTTTGGCGTGTGCTACGATGCGTTAGGTAGTTACGCTTCACGCACCGATAGTGCCTGTCCCTTCCTCTTTTTGCTCGTGGAATATCCGTCCCGGAAAGGCCCATCTCTCTTTCTGCCACGATTCAGTTTTGCCGCGACAACAGCATCGAGCCTTGGTTCTTTAATTCAGTTGTCGAACGACTGATCGATTGTCGCACTAAAGTCTATAAATTTAAAGAACATTGTGTTTACATAGTAGGACATCGCTTATAATCGTTCAACTTACTTCAAATTTTTGACATGTGATATTATCTGAGTTGGATTTAAATTATGACTCAATCTTTGCTAGGAATGGCGTAAACTTTAATATTATGCAACTTACACATACATTAACTAGAAATATTCTTCTTTTGTTATGTAATTTAAATGTAAAGCGATTGAATTAATGTCAGAATGTTGGTGCAATTAGAAACTATAAAAAATAATATAAATAATATAAATATATAATTGTTCATGCATGTTTTTTAAATATTATTGTGCTTATCTGTTTGCATTGTGGCAAGTTATATAAGATAATTATATGTATAAGATTCTTCTTAAGAATGAAAAATATTTTACAATGTGTACAACGAAGCTGGTCATGTCAATTAGTGATGCAACTATGAATTTGCCACAGAGAATAACGACAGTAGGAATTCGAAATCTCATTGCTTTTTTCGTTATTCTATTACATGGAGAGACATATGGAAAATATTTGGAGGTAAGACTATGAATTAATTTACAATTTCTTCATCGAAGTTAGATTTGCGATCACGTTCGTAAAATTACGGCTCTTGCTCTCCGAAATATTAGTATACCTATATTTGAAATTGTTATTGGCATTTTATACCGTACTATGTGTTTAATATGTAACTTATTAGACTTTATTTATTTAATTATTGATAATTTTGCAAACTATACCCAAGCAATATTAATTTTTAAATATTCTTTTTTTTTACAAATTATTTAAAGGGTCTGAACATGAACTTAGGAGATGCTCTTCTATTCCTTAGAGAATATGATAGCGCAGCTTCATCAATGTGCACGAGGGTGATGATAGCACAATGGAATTTCGCGACAAACGTTACTGATGCAAACCATCAGAAAATGGTGTAACAATTTTTTTTAATTAATATAAAATGATGTAACACAAATGATTTATGTAATACTTTATGAATCTTTTATATTGTATCTGATCTGATCACCAGGTGGACGAACAAACATTAAAATTAAAATTTGAAAGAGCTTCTTGGCGGAAAGCGATTACTTTTGCTTGGAGTCGAATACCAGATCCTTTAGCAAGAAGGGAACTTAAAATGATTGCTACAAAAGGTCGAAGTTCCTTGACTGACGATAAGTTTAATGAGGTAGATAAATGTCTTAATAATAGAAACAATATTAATTTTTAATCTATTAATTATCACATTAATGTTTAATTAAATAAATTGTTTAATAATTATTATTAAATGTTAAAAAAGAAATGCTATTAAATGAATGTAATCTGCGATCTTATTTATTATTGCATTCATTTGCGTATGAGGACTATATTTAATTTCTAGATACACCGTTTAATAGCGGAGATGAAAGAGACTTATGTTAAAGCCAGAGTATGTCCGTACAAACAAATTGATGGCGAATGTAATTTGAGTCTGGATCACGGTTAGTCAATCAATTTAATTTATTACATACAAAAATAAATGCGTATAAAAAAGTAATATATATATACGCTTTTATATATGTAAATTATTATATATATATGTGTTTAAATTATTTTAGACATAAATAAAATAATGACACAATCAAAAGATTACGACGAATTATTGTATTATTGGCATGCTTGGCACGAAGCGATTGGTCCACAACTTCAAAATAAATATTTAAGATATGTTCAATTGGCAAATCGAGCAGCTAAATTAAACGGTATGAAAATATTTAATTATAAATGTGACACTTTATTTTGCTACATAAAAATATTTATTAAAAATACTTGTAATATTTATTAAAAATATATATTTAAACCTAACAAAACGTATTTTTTATGGAAGGTTTCGCCGATGCTGGTGACCAGATGAGAGAATTGTTTGAAGATGAATATTTCCAGCAAAATATAGCGGAGATAATGTCAGCCATAACTCCGCTCTATAAAAACCTTTTTACTTATGTGCGATCAAAATTGATTGAAAGATATGGTGATAGACTACGCGAGGACGGGCCTTTACCGGCGCATGTTTTAGGGGACATGTGGGCTCAAAATTGGGAAAGTCTGTTCGAATTAGTGCAACCATTTCCTGCAAGCAGAAAGCTCGATGTAACTTTGGATATGATGATTCAGGGTATCACTCCAATGAGGTATGTTTCAAATTATACAATAATTTTGTGTAAATTTATAAGATATAAATTATTTTCTAAAAAGATGAAAATTTTATGTAAAAGGATGTTCCAAATAGCGGAAGAGTTCTTCACTTCGCTCGGAATGAAACCGATGCCACCAGAATTCTGGAAATTCTCCATATTTGAAAAACCCATTGATAGAGAAATTAAGTGTACTTCTAGTGCGTGGGACTTTTGTAATAGAATTGATTACAGGTGGTTTTTTTATTATTTTTGTCACAAAAGAAAATTAGTGTTTTTAGTTTTTATTTAATTCTAATATATCTTCTTCTATATTATATCAAATGGCCGAGTTCTCTAAATTGCTCTTCTTTTTTTTCTATAATTCTAAAGTTTTTTTAAATAATTGCAGGATAAAGCAGTGTACTAGAGTTACAATGGAAGATTTACTATCTACCCATCATGAAATGGCGCATTTGCAATATTATTTACAATACAAAGATCATCCGCTGCTATTTCGAAACGAGGCGATTCCGGGTATATCTTTTCTATACATTTAATTTGGATAATTATATATTTTGTTAACAATAATTTCTTATAATCAGGATTCCACGAAGCTGTTAGCGATGCAATTGGTTTATCCATTTATACTCATCAACACTTACATAAAATTGGATTACACAATAATTTAACGGATGATTATGATAGTAACATAAATTTTCTGATGCTAATGGCTCTCCGCAAAGTGGCTTATATGCCGTTTGCTTATATAGTTGATCAGGTAAGTAATAACAAACAATTAAATGATTAATAATAGCTAATACATATTTTTCCGCGTATTATTTTTATTATTACTTGTGTTATTCGTAAAATAATTTTTGAAAACATAAAAATATTGTTATATATGTAAAAGTAAATAATTAAATAGTCATAAATCGTATGTATTTATTTTTTAAGTGGAGATGGCGCGTCTTCAGTGACGGCGTGGAAGATATGACAGCACGTTGGTGGGAATTAAGATTGCAGTATCAAGGTATTGTACCACCTGTATCCAGATCCGAAAGGAATTTCGATCCAGCAGCGAAGTATCACATCCCAGCAGACAGTCCTTATGCCAAGTACAAATATAATAAATATGTTACTGTAAAGACACACGGAAAAAACGATAAGGTTGCCACAACCACACAAGAATAGTAATATTTGGTACAGCCACGTCCTGTGATTGTCACATTCACATTGATGTGAAGGCAACTATATGCATTTGGTACAGCAAACATAGTGAATGTTGAGACAAACATATATAGATGCACTACATAAAACAATGTGAATGTGACAACCACAGGACGTGGCTGTACCAAATATTACTATTATTTTGGTTGTGGCAACCTTATCGTTTTTTCCGTGCAGTATTTATATAAAAAAATATATTACTTTTATATCTTTAATTTTTAGGTATTTTGTAAGCATTGTATTACAGTTTCAATTATTTCAATCCCTGTGTGAAATTTCTGGTCACACCGGCGAATTGCATACCTGTGATCCCTACAGGTCACGAGAAGCAGGTCGATTATTATCGTATGTAAAGTTTGCAAAAATATCAATTAAATAGCGATTATCAATAATAAGTACCTCATTAGTAAAATGAGATTTCCATATTTACAGAGATATTCTATCGATGGGAGCTTCTAGACCATGGCAAAATATTGTCAGGCAATTGACAAGAGGTAGAACGAATAGAATAGACGCTGGTGCCATGCTCAAATATTTTGAGCCTTTGAATGCGTGGTTGAAACGACAAAATGAAATGCAGCCTGTAATCGGCTGGATCACAAGTCGCGACGACAGAGGTTGGTTTAAAATTAATATTTATTAAATAGCTTCAAATACTATCAAATAAAAAGTGCAAAGTGTATCTTGTGAGAATAGGAATTTTTCATTCTGTTTCAGCATTATTCGCTCAATGGTATCAAAACAGTGCACGGAGAACTGAATTGTGGAGTTTGTTCCCTCTACTGCTTGTAATTTGTAAAATTTTTATTTATTAATGACTATATGTTACATCCGATAATTTAAAGTATTTATATATACAAATCTTCTTAGATATCATGTTATGAAGAGAAAGAATATTATTCTAACTTAAATTATTATATATGTATTATGTAATAAAGTAGTTTGTTTATAAAAAGATTCTATATTATATTCGTTAGATATATTTTTATCATTTTTACTCAATGCAAAGTAATTTAGTTTATTATTTCTTACTCTAACCACAATATTTGTCGAGAAGAATTTTAAATTATATTAGCTTCTGTAAGAAACCAACGGTCTTTAATATTATCTCGTTATTTAATAATATAAATTGCATGTTGCACTGATCCTTTTCATTTTCTTTTATAGATGTCTGTCTTTCTTGAAACATATCATTTCTTCTTCTTCCTTCTACCTTCTTTTTTTCTAGTTTTCTGTTAATCTTGACAGAAACTTTTAAAAATTATTGTAATCAATAATATTTCGCATTATCATATCTAAATATTCTTTCTTTTTTCTTTTTCTCTAATGGATATCTATCGCTTCTAATTGTAAGACGAAGTACCACGGTTCAAATTGAATTGGTTCAGGGTTCGTTGTTAACAACAGCAGATTCATATGATTGTGATTCAGCAACTTCACAGATGTCACTACTGATGAAATATTACATCTTCGTCTGGTTGCAATTTTGAGATCAATGTGGTGTAATATGTCAAGGTATGTCAGTTCTGTGAAGAATATATTTATTTGAGCATTACGCGATCGAAATCGCAAACCAGGATAGTGACGATTGGAAAACTTTTTCGTAAGTTCTCGATATGTAAACTTTTCAAATTCTTATCACACACGTGGATAAACTCGCGGGGTTATAAGGGCATTATAATTCTTGGTTAGGAAAAGAAGCGGTGTTTTTCGAACATGGATGTAATTTTTACTCGCGGACTGAGATTTAGCGCCGAATTAGGCAATGCCTCGATATTGTTGACAAAATATCTTCCGTTGTCGGCATGTTACACATGTCGTGTCAACACAACACGTTGGAAGTCAGCATTCCCTGGTAAGCTCAGATATGACATGGTGAACATCAACGGGTGCATTATCAGGCTTATTTCACTTGCAGAAAGATATCATCGTTATAGGGCCGCGTCATATAATTCCTTAGGCCTCGTAAATAATATATTTGTATATCAAAAGTCATTGAAAGACGATGTTAACAAAAATGGTATTACCCTGGCATATTATTCGGACCTTAAGCAAAGTTCCGAGGATGATTGCCAGAAATCTCAAACACAACAGAAACTATCAGTATTTCAAAAAATGAAACAAATGACTAAAGATTACTGGCATGTGTTAGTACCTGTGCATGTGATTACTTCTATAGGATGGGTAGCTATATTCTATGCTGCTGTTAGGAAGTATGTACAAATGCAATTGACATAGTGTGGTGTCGTTTGAATTTGATAAATAATTAACATAAAATCATGTACTTTTAGTGGTGTGGATATAGTACAGCTGTTGGAATACATGAATTTTAGTGAAAAATATTTAGATTTAGTACGTAACTCGAGCGCTGGTAACTGGGCCATTACTTATGCACTTTATAAGATATTTACCCCACTCAGATACACTGTTACTGTTGGTTCGTAATTTTAATATTTTATGTAATAGATAATACGCTATGTTAAATATTAATACTAAAACATAATAGGAGGAACGACAATGGCCATTAGACATTTGAGCAAATTAGGCTACGTGAAGGCACTGTCATTCAAGCTTCAATCAACAGAGGTAAGTAATGTGTCTAAAATGCAATGTCATCTGCTGAAATTGATGAAATAAACTATTTAACATATAAATTACATCTGTGTTTGTATTTGAAACATCTGTTTTGTCTTTTTACACGCACACGTGGTGCAGCCTGCGGGCAAAGCTATGAGTAGGTTACCGATCACGATTAATATCAAGTATATCGTGCTGATCTCTGTTGCTTTTGTTTTGGGCGAGATGCTCTTGTCGCGTGAATAATATATCTTGGTCTCATGGCGGCATGTGTACTCTTCGTAATCGTCTTTAATCGTGTTGTAGCCAATACAGTCAAACAAATGTGCAGCAGAACACAAGACAAAATTCAAGGCAGAGTGTAAAACGGATCGACACACGGAACCCCCAAAACCATAAATATTTCTCCCGCACTATGTCGGACCTACGAATTGGGCTCGGCGTAGCTCGGGGACTTGTTGTACCGCGATGTCCATGTATATTTCTCTTTATGAATGTATATTGTGTGAATTGATAAATCATTTCCTGCATTAAGTATTTCTTGATTTATTTATCCCGTTCGTCATTCCACATGCAATTAAAATACATCAAAGAAGTACACGGATTTTCCCCAATGCAAGACTATTGAATAAAGGTAAAGAATGCATTTATTGCAATTTGTCTTTATTGGAGGATAGTCATTTATACATACTGCATATGTGATTTAAATAAGATTATACTATTTATCTACAATATACGCGCGAACGTAAAATTATATGTAACGTAGAGACAATTACGGTTATTAATCCTGAAGAATAACAATAGTTATTTGGCAGCTCGAGTTGTGCGTCTTTCAATGCTATAATATTGTCATATTTATCGCTATAGCACGCCTAAACATACTTTTCCAGTCTCTATGCTTTGTGCGAGAACATGAAAGGTGTTATAGCCTTCGAAGCATATCGATGAACTTCAATATTACGCTAGTTCACGCAACGAGATGATATATCTGTCCTAATAAATACTGTTAATGATTGCTATATGAAGTACAATGAAAATGATCGATGGAGGGAAATCGCAGGAATATTCCCGAGATTTATATCTCCGCCATAAATTTACAATAAACATACTTGATAAAAATATTATATACAACTACTAAAAAGTATGATGTTTTTGCTTAAAAACGCATAATTATTATGCTACTATATCACAGTTGCCTGCGCAACTCGTTCATCCTAATGAAACCACTTCATTCAGAGAGTACCTTTGCTAAATAAATAAGAATCGCATATATTAAATATACCACTTATCTACATAATTGATTGTCTTCAATTAAAAAAATGACATGTCCTTGTACTCAATCATATGCTACGTTCACTGACACGTTAAATTGACTCCAAAAGACAACATAATGATTTCAATTTCCTAATACCAGTCTTATAATTATGTCAAATTCATATTTTGTTTAAAAATTCGAATAATTAAAATCGCATTTATAATATATCTAGTACGCGACAGATATTATTTTTACCATACATTGATTAACAGCCGCTATCGTCATGTATTGATTCGATAAATTGCTCTTTACATAAGATATATTAGTAATTATATTAGCAATTATATACTGTAATAAATTAATAATGACAACTATTACAGCGAGGATCCTGCGTAAAATGTATGACCGAACCGACGATCAGTGTAAATGGATATTTCGTATAAAGATCGATTCGTATATTCATGTTTCTTTTTACTACACATGCATAATCGTATTCGTTACGAATGTCCTATTCTTTTATGTAATTTGTGAATTCGTGATCAGCGTGTTCTTGACGTATTGTTCGATTTACACGTTCTCATACACATCGTGCACGTCGAAGATCTCCTTAGTTTCCGCGTCATTTGGACTCTGTCATGACGCACTCAGAGAAAAAAGTCGTATCAGCAACTAGAAATTTGTGGACAAATAGCGCCTCAACTATGTGCTATAAAGTTGCAGAACAACAACAAATAAGTTATATGAACTAAGAAAACATAGTAATATTAACCATTTATACACTGAAAAAAAATGCTGTTGCTTTAATTAAACGTCCACGACCAAATATTTACATTATTAAAAGAATAATCTAGATATTTGGTCCAATCATAATACAATTGAATGAACTATTTATATTTGTGGCAGCCCGTGACGTAGACGTTTAATTGAAGCAACAGCATTTTTTTCTGTGTAGTAAATCGTTGGATAAACTACATATTTGTCTAAATATTTGTCTAAACTGGAAAAATGTTGTCATAATATCTTATTTGTATAAAGTCTATATAACTGTATAATTATAGTTGAGTCGCTATATTTTACTATCAATTAATAGTTCACAAATGTAGTTAGCGTGACTATATTTTATAGTATTCAGTACTATATTAGTTCCTATTACTTCGTAAAACTAGTTGCAACTACTTAAATTTCAGAGTTGCCAAATTATAGTTGCTAGAACTATTTCGTTTTCTCTCAGTGCGGACTTAGATTATTTTGTCGCTAAGAACGATTGGGATAAAATCAAGAAATTCATTATGATTAATGAAGTCGTCAAGAAGATAAAAATGGCTAAGCAACTCAAGGAGAAATCAATAAATTTGAGGGCGAAGAATTTTGAAGAGAGAAACCATTGAAAATGAGGACGAATGGAAGAAATTTGAAATGAATAATAGTTTCAACACGGAATCGGATGATAAGAGGAGCATATTCACATTTAAAATCAATTCTGACAGGAAAGCTGGCGAAGATAGCATGCAATACACGGGAAAAAATTTGATCGATCGCTAAAAGCGGCAAAGATGATGCCATTGTCAATATCTACTTTCGTCACACCAGAAGTAACTATAAAACACCATATTTAAGAAATCAATCTACGTTCATTAGTTCGTGATCGCGAGGAAGGAATGTCGCACTTGAAATATTTAGAATTAGTAGCAGAAAATATTTTTTCTTAATCTGAATTCTAACTTCAATAAAATAATGATAGCAGTTCACGGGATAGACAGCGGTGAGACTGGAAGCAAACTGTCCGCAATATGCCAGCAGCTTGGCAAATTCGATCAGAAAAGCTGCAAATTAACATCATCTTCGTTAAGCTTCAAGTAGAGCCTTCTGACATAATCTGACAGCAGATTAGCAGCAGAAATCGCTTTATTTCTACGTTAATATACCTGTTAAACTATTTAACAGGTATATCAAAGTCTTGATTTCTGCTACTAATCTGCCATTATATTTTGTCGACAAATTTTTGCTAGTATTCTACCAATAGCATTATATGTGCCAGATCCTGTATCAAATCTGTAACTATTCTGTCGACAAAATTTATAGCAAATATTTTGCAGAGTCTGTTCTCGATAGATTTGACTGTTTCCGAGAAAATTCGAAAAATTTCGCAATATAGAAAATTTGCAACTGAAGCGATAGCAGATTGTACAACATGCCGGTCTCGCAAAGCTCAAACGTTTTAGCTTTCTTTAGTGCACTGTCGTAAAATTAGAGTTGAAAACTCTTATCCCGATCAAATCGAAAAACATAAATTGATATCACATAGTCTCTCCTTCTCGTTTCGTAACTTTGCCGAGAAAATCTATTTTCAAAACTAGGATTCAGTGTGTATCATGATATATGTATGTATGAACACACGTCCTGATTTTATAAAATTCGGGAATGTTAAATGTCGATTCTTTCGCTTCGCTTAATTGATTTTCATAGTATTCATTGTCGGATGATTGTTACGTGCGCAGTTTGAAAAGCTCCGACAGAAGCTTAAACATCAGTGCAACTTAACCCATAAACTGATAGCTAGCGGACACTGGTTGTGGTGCCCTCGGTTGTGTATGCGATATGCGTTGGATGTGACACGCACGACACATAAGTCTGCCATCAAGTGGGTAGCACCGCTTATCCGGCTCATCGGTCAACTGCATGCCGCAATCCTCACAAACGTAGCAATCCACATGAAAGTCTTTGTCCATCGAGACTACCCTGACCGTTTCCTCGGTTCCCTAAAAGAGAAAAGAACACAGCTCGTAAAAAGAAGTTTTATCGAGAATGCCTGTCGTGCGCCTTGATGACGTAAGCGAGTTAATTTCCAGTGCGCATACCTCGACTGGCGTGATTCCCTTTCCACAAGACGCGCACTTAGGCGCGAACATTCTGTGGTAATCGTTTACACAATAGATCTTATTGTCGACGTCGACCGTGAAGGGAACGCCATCGAGGCATTCGTTGCAAACGCAACACCTGAAGCAGCCCGGGTGATATGATTTGCCCATGGCTTGCAGTATCTGTGAGCAAAAGACGACATTGTACTGAATTCCAATGGAGACCTTATGAATGATAACGATCGAAATTTGTCGTTTACCATTTCCATGATAAGGTGGCCGCAAATAGCGCATTTCTCGGCTGTCTGTTGAAAACCAGAATACTGCAAGCAAATGAATTTCTGTAAGTTACGCCATTGAGACTATCGTTTCAATCATCAGCATTTAAATGGTTCACATACCAAATAGTCCTCTTCGCAATAAACTCTCCCATGAACGTTGTAGAAAGCTTTGCCGCGGAGAGCCCTTCCACAGGAACAGCATATGAAGCAATTGGTATGATAGAGATTGCCCATTGCTTGACAAGCCTGTCCGGCGCCGGTCACTTTCTCACCACATGTATGGCAAATACCTATCACCAAGAGATATTAATGCGAAACTTTACACGCGCTACTTATTACAAAATAATTTTAAAAAAACAATTCTTTTGTGTCGCGACATATATAATACATATATTTTAAAATTCTTCAATGGAATAACGTATTACAAATGTTTCTAAACATTCACATATTTACAAAGAAATTAAAAATTGTCTATATTCAATAATACATATTCAATTTATGATAACAAACTAGTATCTAGAAATATGATATAATTCAATAGAGAATTGGATTACTTCGTGAAGTGAGAAATTCGAAAATCACTCGTCGTAGAATACATTCGCGCGGAGTCCAAGAACACGAGATCGAGCTTTACCAGTGGGGAGTTAAAAATACACCCATCGACGAACGTGACAATGTGGCACATTCATCAGGGTCGCACGTTCATCGCGTTCAAAAATCACTCGATCTGCCGCGAAAAAGGCGAACTCACAACTCTCGATGGGCAATAGCGATCCTGCCATCCCTTAGCGCAAAAGTTTTCGAAACTCGCATACACCCACACTGGCCGTTTTAATATTGCAAAAGTTTTCGAAACTCGCATACACCCACACTGGCCGTTTCAATATTGTAACTTGGTTTCGCTAGACTAGACCGGACTAGAATCCGACCAACGAGTCGGACTGGTCTATCTATAACAAGATTTGTTACCACGGCGATGTGGCCATGCGTATAGGATGTTACACGAAGACTACTGGCCGTCTAAGTATGAAAGCGACTAGGGGGACATTACGCTCGCCTAAACGCTTGCCACTTCTCGACTGACATTGCTTCGCTCGACCGAGGTTCCTGTCTGCTCGTGCTCCATTCCTTATTGCGTGAGTTAGGCTGCGTTCACATTTATTTTCTAAATTATCATTACATTGTAGCGTATTATCCTTCGCGTTTCTTTGCATTGCTTAATCTTCAGGAAAGCAAAACTAGTTATCTTTGTCATTTTAACACAATAAATATTGTATAATATCGATAATTTTATTCTACTCTGATAAAGATTCTATCCTATTAATAATAGATTTGTTTATGATAAGATTTGATATCATCGTTTGACACGCATTTAAAACACATCATTTAATTTCTTCGAATTCTTAAAATTCTTGATTATTCATTCATAATTTCATAAAAAATAGAGAAATCAGAGGACTATCCTATTCTTAACGCTCAAAGCTGTAGTATCTGTTAAAGCAAGAAATGTTAGATTTTTAGAAAAATGTAGTACAATGAAAAATGTGTAATAATGGCGGAATAATATGATTTATTACAAACAACGAGTAAAGAAACAACAGAATAGAATATTTTTATTTCTTATGAAGTACTATTTACTTTTCATAAAATAGCATAAGGGAAACAGAGAAAGAAAGAGACAGCAAGGAAGATAAAAAATTTAATTTTCTCATTCCGCATTAGATATAATCTTGTAAATTGCATAATTGTTGAATATATGCTGTTATTGTACTTGACACGAGGAAGCCATAGAAACTATCAATCGCATATTGTTGCATTAATGCAACACATCGCGCCTATTGATATTAGTATGAGTGCTACTTTAACGCGTTTAAAGAATTGTAAGATTTAAGTGAGTTATATCCGTTTGTGTATTCACCTATGCGTCGCACGCTCGCCCTCGGTCCTTTACGCAAGAGAAAGACGCGAGAAAGATACGTGGGTGGAAGCTAACGCGGCGCGCGAGAGAGTGAATGTCAACGAAGTGTCGCGCTAAAAAGTATCCGCGACGCACCGAAACTCGATTCCGTTTTCCGAAACCGGTCTACTGCGAACTCACGCGTGGGAATTGGCACAGCCTTGTGGTAACGTGCCTTTTAGCGTTTCGGAGAAATATTTAAAATTATGGATTTACTCCGGGCGATCGTATCGTGTGAACCTGCGATTGTCGTTTCCTTAGTCTTTCTCTCTTGTCTTTTACTGCAAGTATAGAAGAAAGCATAAAACGAAAATATAGATAACGCCAAAAAAATATTGAAAGAAATAGTTCAGACCGAATAACTTGTGTCTAGGATAGCTCGTTACTGCGTAATGATAATCTCGGTTTTCCGGGACGAGCGAATAAACATTGCGTAAGCAAATTTTTTCTTACCGAAGTACTCTCCCTCTTCTTCCTGCTTTTCCATTTCCTCTTCGAGTTGTCTCGTCAACTCCTCTATTTTTCTTTCCGCTTCCGTTGGCCCCTGAGAGAAATAATAGAGGAATGCAACAATAAAAATACAATAAAAATTATTATTTCAACTATTATTTCATACATAATTTTGTCAAGGAATTAGTATTATGGAAAGTAGCGGCTATTATTTATCACTTGATTATGTACAAATTATTTATAAAGTAATGTTAAAAGTTTTACGTGGATTACTATTCTTTACGTATCCATGCAAACATTGTGTAATGCTATTATTTTTACATTCTCGATTTCTGCGTGATAAATGAACAAAGAATTACAGGTAAAGACAAGAAACTAAGACACAAAATGTTAAAATGTATAGAAATACGAATGCCTCATGAATAAAATATCCGGCGAATGCACATCGCTTGTCAGCGGTGAACACTTTACCGGTTATGACTCATTGGATGCGTGAAGAAAGAATTTTTCGGGAATGAAATCATGGTTTTCCAAACTTTGTGCGTTAGAGATTATGTAGTTATAGTTAGGCAACAAAGAGGTATAAAATGCTTGCGAAAAAGTGTAATATTTGCAAAATCTATTTTTTGTTTTAAATAGGAGTTAATCTTATCGTCATAGGTCAGATGTTATATAAAATGAGTAAAACTGTCGGCATTAAATGAGATCATCGCTGACACAATATAAAAGCGACATGTCTTAAAAATTATTCATGATTTTTGAGAAATTGCTTTAAACAAACTACATTAACGAATGTCGATAATCTATCTAAATAAACTGCATTGTGTGCGATGAGAATGTAATTTAAGCAGAGTAAGATTACGCTTCAGTGTGTCAGGGACGTATCAACATTGTCTATCTCCTTGTTGAATATAATTTATACATTATGATTTAAACAATTTATTTATAGTTTTTTTATTGCATTTTTAGTAAATCATGCAGTAATGATAATGATAATAAATATATCATAAAGATGCAAGAGACAGAAAAACACACATGCATAAGATTTTTGAAATGAGATTATTTTTAAAAGCACAGTATTTTTGAACAGATATCTTGCAAATAGTGACAGATTTACCAAAGGTCTTGAAATGACATTGTAGGGTAACAATCCTTTCCCAGGTGCAGGCTTGATCGGCGGACTAACAGATTTTCTCTCTTCTGCTTCCGGATCAGAAGGTCTTTGCAATACGGGTACCCCAGCATTTAAGAGTACGGGCCCTGCAACTCCACTGGTAACACCAGGAGGGAGGCTAATGATCCTGGGACCAGCATTAGCGTCAATTTCATTAGTTGAAGCACTATTGACAGGAGCTTGTACCTGTCCACGTATAGGACTTCCAATAGAATTGTTGGACGAAAGAGATAATCCATGTCTAGGTGAATTAACTATATTTTGCGAAGCAATATCTAATGGCATTTGACCGTGGACTGATGTTGGACTTGTTTTCGGAGATTCTTTTACTGCATTGTTGTTGGCAATAATGGCCCTAGCAGGATCGCTTCGACTTGGAGAATATAGAGATGAATTCCTTGTAGATGGGAGATCTGATACATCTGACATGTAGTTTCTGTCATTTTGTTGCAATGTGCCTAATCTCAAATGTTCCGTAGAGCGATTTGAAGAGTAAACAGGAGAATTTCTTGCAGGGAAATTTTCTTGATGATGATAGTTTCTGTCATTCTGAGGCATTGCACGATTTGGAGAATAACATGGAGAATTACGACAGACTGTTTGTTCTCCTGGACGAATTCCATATACTGGAGAATTTCTGGTTTGCGAGTCCCCAGTGAAATTTGTGTTTGTAGTCCTTGAAGAAGTCTCAACATACTGCTTGTAATTCTGCGGATTGTCCTGTCGAAACTGAAGAGATTGGTTATTGTCCTGATTTGTAGCACGAAATCCTTGTTGCCCACTCATAGTATTTTCCAACGAACCGCGATAATGATGAGAATCTGGTGGCAAGCGTATCGGAGGAGATTCACTATGGTATGGCAAACCAGATCTAGGAGATTGTTGTTGCTGCTGATCAGCGTTGTAATTAAAGTTTCTATTTGGTGGTTGCAATTCAGAGGGAGGTACGTAAGCGCTTCTTCCAGATTGATGATCTGAGGAAGCAGAGGATGAGCTCTGTAAGTACTTAGCAGTAGACGAATCAATTGATCGTTGTAAACTTGAACCATCGTAACTTTGGCCACGTATACTTCCACTTCTTTGTTGGGTATATGATAAACTTTGAGTCATTCCACGTTGATTTTGAGATTGACCTACTTTTCCAGTCATAACAACATAGTCACCACCATTGATATTTGCTGGATGATAATAATTTGGTGGGACCTGAGGCCCTGGCTTATTTTGCATGCTCTCATTAAAATGTACTTCTTGTATATTTTCGTATACTGGTGGTGCTTCATATGGCGGTAATTCTTTCGCTGGTGATGCACTTTGATAACGATTGCCAGTTGGCACTTGCGGTTGAGCTTTTCTGTAATTTCCTTCATAAGAATCACCAACTAGGGAATCTCTAGGACTACTTTTGGGGCTTTTTCTAGATTCTATTGGATGGTAATAAGGAGGATGACTCTGCTGTGGATAGTAATCTATATTCTCATAAACAGGAGCCTGTTGATGACTTATTCGAGTCTGATTCTGTTGTTGCTGTTGCTGTTGCTGCGCACTGATTTGCTCCACTGGCTTTGGTGTAGCAAATCGTGAAGCAGCTATTATATTTTCACGCTCATATAATTTGTAGTCAGTGGCAGCTGCCTGTCTAGAAATATCCGAAGAATTTCCTTCAATAAAGCTCTCAATAGCACCGACTGGTCTACCTGACGCTCTAGCGTCATTTCTGTTAATCGCATTCCTTGATACAGGTACCTGGGCCTCGGGTCTAGAACCCGAGACCCTGGTCGTACCACCAGCGTCCGCAGTATCATCCCCAAGATGCAAATAACCTAATTTTTGTACGTAGGAAGTATCTGCTGAATTGCACATTGGCAGTGATTCTCGTTGACACGATGATAAGAATGTCGTCTAATCCTTCACATGCACTTTAATCAAATTTTCAAAATCAAGGCACTGTCGACGAGTCCGATTCAAAGCGACTTAACATCGTATATGTGGTGTCACAGTAACTAGGTGGTCCGCTTGTCAAAACGATCTCTCTCAACTTGCTCCTTCCTTCTCTTTCTTCTTTTTCTCTCTTCCTCTTTCAACTCTTCTTACGTGTGCGATCTCGTAATCTTCTCACGGGATAGTACGAAACTCAACGCGAGATATGTGTTGCGCGTACGAGGCCACTACGAGGCCCTTTTTTCTCTTTCGATTTTGGGCTACGCCCCTCGATCAGGGCGCCTCGGACTTGTGTTGTTGCTCCTCAAGTGCGAACACGCCGACCGGCGCACACCTCGGGCTTCTCTCGTTTCAGTACCGAAAAATCACCACCTGCGAAAATTCATGCGACAGCGCATACGCACGCAACAACGCAGGAACAGGTCAGCATCGTCTTCTGTCAAGACAGGAACCTGCGATAGGTGTCGTGGCATCATAGTGCTGTTCTGGTCTTATCATGATGTGGCGCTAAAAGCAAGTTCCAAGCAATGTGGGCTGACCAGCAACGTGGGAATCACGGGAACCTTTACGGTAAACCATTTCTGAATAGTTCCATATAGAAGCGTTCCACGGTTAGTCACTGGTGCCATCAGTGGTACGAATGAAAACTAGAGATGTAACTCGGATTTCATGCTTAACCGTTTGTGGGATAACGATTAAACTTTCTGCATTCAGATTAAAAGAAATCTAGTTCTAGAATTCTAATCTTTTTTTATACAAATTAATTTTTTTGAAAGTACACTATTAAAAAAGATATAAAATTTACAACACATTTACGATACTACGGTAAATGAAATTTACAAACTGAGTATCTGAAATAAAAATTCTTGCACTTGTATAAGCTAAATTCATATACGAACATAAATTTTAATCACTAATATGAAATTTAATACACACAACATTGAATATTAAAAACCCGTTTAAGATTTTTTTGAATACGCAAGGTAATAATACATATTTTCGATTGAAAATTAGAACATTTGTATATGAGCAAACAGATGAGCATAGTAATATTACTGCTAGATACTTTTATTTTCGAAATACCACTCCTTTAATTTTCAACTTCGTATTTGAAATTTTATATATGGTATCTGCATAAAAACTTCCTATTTTTATATTATTTAATACAGATTTTTTTAACAGTGTAGCTTCATAAAATTTTCAAAAAAAACATATTTTATTAAATGTTTCTAATAATGTTTGACCAATTCTTAGCATTCTATGAATTGTAAATTTTATTATAATTTTTCCTAATAAGTAAATTGAATTGTTTCCACTCCAAAATCAGTTGTATATAGGGATACGGAAAGATCTTTTCGACGTAGCGATATCAGATAAGCAAAATGTAAATGATGATGGGACTTCGAAACAGGTTTCTTAAAGCCTTCCTAAGAAAATGTGTTAGTAAAGATACGATACCGACTTTGCGTGTTTTCGTATAGTTGTGACTGCTGTGCACGGAATAATAATGCGAAATAACTTCATTATGTTTTATTTATTTTACACTTACTTTGACATATATTTTTCTTGTTAGAAAAGAAAATGTGCGTATATTTCAAAATGATTCTTCAAATAAATTACAACAATATTTCGATAAATATATCAACAAATATATTATCTTTAATTAGTCAATTCACATGCAAGTTCATAGACTGTATTTACGTATTTTGCAAATGGTTTATATCTAATGTATTTTAATTCGCAGGAGACACTAATCTTTCTCGTCTTTCTTAACTCTGCTTTCATTCTAATTAAATTTAATTAGCTTTCGCGCATGACCTATAAAGATAGCAATTTCCAACGCAATTGCACTGGGATTCGAGATTCAGGATAATCAGGGGTTTGTATGCAGTCGCGCGGCTCATCTCATAATCGATGAATTCTGAGAAATGGGTCAGCGATGAAACTAATTGCACTAAATTCTTATTCTTTATTTTTTTATTCTTTTCGCATTAAACTGTAACATTTTCAGATGAATGGGTTAATTATCGCGTACTGTTCATTTATATCAATCGCATGCGGTCTACATATAGATTACAGTTTCTAAGATCTAATTGCATGGGATCAATAATGTTCTCATTTAGTTAATTAAGCAGATGATTCTAGATGTACATAACTTATGTTTAATGTATAATTTATAGTTTTATTTATTTTAATCTTTTATTAATTGAAAAAAACAAAATTGTAAATTTATAATTAAAGCTTATAAGTTACATGTTTTAAGTTATCATCTAACTATGCCAAACTAATAACTGAGGAACTAACAATTACACGATTACTAATGAAAAAGTCTCGATACATCTAATCTGATCGTTATGACGACGTTGCGCGTGGTACTAGTCGTAATCGCGTCTCGCTGTCGTCCTACGCAGGAAAGTAACCAACTTTTCACCCGTCGCATATCGCAGCTGTTCGCCGCGCAGCGCGATAGCGTAGGTGTCGTGACCTCGCTCAACGAAAACCTTATATTTCCGAAAGGTGAGTAAAAAACGCAGACTTCAAGCCCTCTCGTACCACCCACGGGACAGTCGGCACCCACGTTTCGCTAGGCACCTGTGCGACTAGCAGGCCGCATTGGCCAATATGGTTGATCGGTCGATCGATCGGTCCAACTCATGACGCAATCTCATGTATTCAAGATTCGATTTCTGATTAATTCGCGAATCTCGTAGAGGCGTTTATCGTTGTCCATATGCTTCCTTTCTGTTGTATCTATTAACAATAAGTTTCTACGAACTGCGTAAGGCAGTGCAATAGGAAATATAAAGGTAAGACATCTTTGCTTCTATTTTTGTGATAATTTTTTGATAACTCATTATCTTCCGATAACGAAGTTCTTTTAGGATTATAATTCTATTGTTTGTTTGTGTGTGTGTGTGTGTGTGTGTTTGTGTGTGTGCGTGTGTGTGCGTGTGCGTGTGTGTGTGTGTGCGTGAGTGTGTATGTGCGTGTGTGACTTTTAGAACTAAGGAAATGACAAGTTGCAAAGTTATGTCCGCTATGTATACTAATTTCTTATCAGTATCGTTGCAGACACCGCCAGACTGTATCGCGTGAACGTGCGTATGCAAAGTACGTACTGTGTGTACACTGCAAGATGCATTGCGTCCCAAGCGGAAGTGCAGTGACCAACACGCACGGCACGGCAGCGCATTCCCATCGCACGGATCTTTGTATGACATAAAGTCTGATACACGTTGTGTTACAACCGTATTTATACGAGCACGCGTATACGCGTTGACGCACGTACGTAGAACCGTGCGTAGACATAATGATTTAGACAGGAAACGCATCTTCGCTTCCAATGCAGGGAATAGCCGATGTGGATGAGTGATTTATGAAACAGATAACAATACAGGTCGCAAATACGCACGTGTATGTATAATCGTAAAAATGTTTACTTGTACATATTGTGTAGAAAAAATCGTATGATGTATTTTATGCGTACGTGCATATTTTGAAGTGCTGAATAATCACCTGTATGCGTCTCAGACAAGCAAACGATGCTTATACAGCGTTATGACTTGTTTCTCGATGCTGAATAGGCAAAGAAGGATTTTATTACGAAAGGATATAAAGCTGATATCGCGAGATCGTTTAATTATCTGGCAATGTAATTATGCGGAAAATATTATATATTGCTTGAAATTCTAAGCTGATTAGTGTAGGAATTAGGAAGTTTCGGTATTATAATATACATGTTTGTCGGACGTGTTTGCGTTCTCGTCACATATGTTTTCGAGTCGGGTAAAGGTTTATTATCGAAATTCTATTATATCGCCTATTATCCGTATGTATTGTCCTGTTTGTCAAGACGGGATGCCCTTGTTATTGCGAGCGACGGTCGAACACGTATCGTTTAGAATTTAGCGTGCCTTGATCTGATTGGTCCACATAAGCGGTAACCGAGATAATATATTCGTCTCTCGAGGGCCCAACGAGAAGAAGATCGAATTCGGCGAAGAAGGAAAGACGTGCGCCAATTCTAATAAATTTAGCCACGCCGGAATTGTTCTCGCGAGTCGCGGATCAAATAATATATATATGTGTAAAGTAAACGAGATTAAATTCTAATTCTCTGATTTAATTAAATTCTTATTGATAATTTCCGAAACCCGCATTCCTACATTAGTATGTTCTCTTGATATCTTGTAATTTTACAAAATAGAAGATACTTCTGTGCTAGATTTTTAATATACAAAGTAGTTTGAAAGTCTTACCTTTTCTCTAAGTATTTTTATTGAAATCAGATTAACAAAAATGCCATTTATTTCTCGAAAAACTGATTAAAAATTTAAGGATTTTCATAAACGCTTGATGAAAAAGTTTTAACAATGATGTTAATATGCAAAAGTTTCTCTTTTCACATCAAATTATGACTTCCAGACTATCCTCAATGTTTGTTAGCGAGTCCTTACAATTATCTCAATAAAGATCGCGAGCATGCAAATTATGCAAAGTAACATCGCAGCCAAGTCGATCAAACAAGGAAACAGAGTGTAACGAAAAATGAAAACGTATGCAAGACACATGATCGCGTAAAGCATAGATTATGAAACAAATGCTCATCAACTATGTAAAGCGGGCGAATTTCGTCGGGATAGCTCACGCATCTGGCAATCCATATTTCTTCATTCGCAACAAAACGTTGCATTCTATCGTCGTCGTTTTTTGTGCCGTCGAATCGAATTCTTGTACCTTCCAAGTTGCCTCGAGCAGCGGAAACCTTCTGCGTTCCGACAGCAAGTGCACGCGCTTCCGTTCTACACCGAGCGTCCATACCGGTGTCGGTTGACACGCACGCATGTGTTGATACGTACTTTGCTTCTTGGTTACAATCTTGAAAAATTTGTCCCGAAACCGGTTTATGCCCGTGAAACGCGTCCACCTTCGCGATCTCTTACGCGCTTCCGCTCCAGAATTCATCTCTCTCTTTTTTAACGCGAAAAATCAAGTCCTTGTGAAATTCCTTCATTATTTCGACAGTTCGATAATTGGGTTACGATATTGAATATTTTCTCTGATTGACGATGACAAAAAACCCATTATCTTCGCGAAGATATATGAGAGGAAGGAAATGACAAAATTGAGTTTAATGGACGTAATGATTGTTAAAGTGGCGAAATCCGTATTTCCCTCCGGCTAAGAAATACTTGTCATGATTTACAGTCATATCCAGAATAATGTTTCTTGCAGGACAAATTGAGAGAAGGAAGAAGATTGGAATGGACGATGTTGCAGAAATAAGATGTTAAAGTGATATTAGTTCAAATCCATTAAATTGAAATCAAAAGATTTAATTTATTATTTATACGTGTTATTAAGTAGGAATTATGTAATCTTCTTAGCAAGAAATAGTTTTCTATTTGTTAAAAATATACACATAAGTGGAAGGATATACATTTAAATTTCTTACGAATTTAATCAATTAATTTAAAATAGCGCGAAGACGTTTACAAGATGCTATACATATTTATCCCTTAACTAAAATTTCACATATCTATTTTATAAAAAAAATGTGTGGAATTAATTGCTCGGCTTAATGGAAATATATATTGTAGCAATATAGAAGGCCGAATTCATGTATTCCGGCTATACATCTTTATTGATGAACCTTCCGCTGCGAGTGCCTGAAGAAATAATCTCGAGACGCAGTATCCGCGACCGCTGTTCCCATCCATCCTCAAGAGGACAATAGGTTCTTCTGACAAAGAGAGGAGGCTGCTTTCCTTTCTCAGAGTTCTGTACAAGCTAGAACCGCGACTGACTCGCTGGCTTTCGATCGTCGTTGTCTTGAAACCAAGATCAACTCGCGGTAAGATAAATAAAGAACGAGAAAAATACAGCGATACTGTTATAAATATGTAGAATTTGGACTATACTTTTAGAACAACTTAAAAAATTATTGCCAGATATTTGAAATAAGTTTAACGAGAATTTGTACACGGAAAGAACG
>NJRL01000322.1:0-47067 GCA_003063815.1 Aphaenogaster rudis | reverse complement strand
ATTTTGGATGGTCTAATATAATTATTTTTTTATCTGTATCTGACAAAATTTTTAGATACTTTAGCAAAACCGTTCTTTCCGTGTAGTTCAATTTAATGATTAATATTGTAAATGAATTTTTAACTCGATGTCTGTATGAAATATTTCAGAGTCAGATATTATTTAAAACTAACGGACAATTGGGAGGGGGGGTATAGAAAACAATAGAATGGGGAATTGTTTGGGAACACGGTAAATAAGGAGAGCATAACTTCGCACTTCCAGAAAGACGATGCATACGTGTTATGAAGACTTAATTTGGCTGTCTCACGCGACTCAGGAAGGCCGTTATACGCGAAGGACGCTTCCCACGTTATATCGTGACAGATGTGCGGTACCGTCTGCCTATTTTGTACGGGCGTGTGCATCATGAATACGGTCAAAATAGCGCTATACACATGCGGGCAAACTTTGATTTTATCAGCGAATTCTTTCGTTTATGTGCTAAATTTGCTAAAGATATTTTACGAGGTCATTGAATAAATTAGCTACATATTAAGGAATTTTCTACGATACCGTTCTTCGAATACGGTAATTGCTAAAGTACCACGTATGATGCGAGATAACTAGTCGCTAATTTTGGTTTTACTTCTTTTTAACTGCCGCATTGTTGGAAGCTATTGAAAGTCAGAATGTGTCAGGCGATATGAGTGACATTGATAAGTTTTAGTTGTCATGAAGTTACAACAAGGGAATTCTGGAAACGGGATCATGCGATTTGTATACGTGTAAGATTGGAAGAATGTCGGGGATCGAGAATCGATGAGACCAGTCTCGGTTCGTTGAGGTCACACGAGACGGTCACGCGCCACCAACTCCACGGTATGAGTGTCGAAACACTCTGGAAAGTCTAGTGTCTGTCGTCAACAGATTCGGGTTTCTGGATGCAATGTTTACGTCTATGTGAACATAAAGAAGAAATAAAAACACCAGTGTCACGAAACATTAAAATAAAAATGACTTATTTTGACTTCTCGGAAATGTAAAATTGGCAATTGATTTCTGATTAACAAATCAAAAGGTCAAAGAAATTGTTTCTAAGAATTTTTTAACGAGACGTAGAGAGTAAGGCCTATCTTAATAATGCATTTCTTATTTACGTGTACGTATCCATCAGAAAGACTCAAACACTATCTCGTAGAGCTCTGCTTTCTCTTATCATTTATATATCACTGTCAGTCAGGCAGTGGGAGCGTTCAATTTCCTCCAGTCATTTCGCCGGGACATAAATCATAGATCGCGTACAAACGAAAGCGCGCGGAAAGACCCTTGCGCGCCTTGCCCACCGGAAATATTAAACTCATACGAAACGCAGGTGCAATTCAGAATACCAGGCGAACGCCTTCGCCGGAACTGCGTAATCGTGCCGCGGTGAAAACTTGATCGTAACTTCGCGGTATCCTGAGATTAAACGGCAGCAATTAATATGCTCTCTCGAAGAATGCAGGAAAGGTGTTTCAGAACCGCTTTAACGCGGTCGAGGAATATCGATGCTCGGTATATGCTCGATATCAACCGCTATTACGCTTCTACATTAGTAATATCATAACTACGCGTTATATCTTCGTGTGAAATCGGCAATTATTTGCTAATTTCGTTCCCAAATGACGTAGCGAATCAAAAATATGTGAACAAAATTTTCATAATCAAGCATACATTCTTAATATCTTCAGACATTAATAAATTGTTACTTAAATTTTTCCACAAAAATGATGTCCCGAAAATATATCAAAGAAGAACGAAAGCTAAATTAGAAAGCTTTGACGAAATATAATACTGAGAAGTATTAAGAAATAGCAAGATTGTGACGTTAATTTAGCATTTCCATGACGTCCAATTCTTGATAAATGTTGTGAAAATTTTCAAGTAATGTTATTAAAGAAGCAGGATATGCAGCATATAACAGAAAGTAAAAGATTATGAAACTACAGCTTCAGTTGATCACATAATAAAATTAAACAACGATTCAATTAAATATAAATGAAAATCTTAAATAATTCAATTAAAACATGTTTTTTATATATAATATAACATTTTATATATTATAATATAAAATAAATATTTAACAATAGAATTTTTAAAATAATATGGTTTATGAAAAGAGTTTATTTGTCGGATTTCTTTTTTTTGTTTTTTTTTGCAAGAAAAGGAAAAACTGGATCTCGATTCATTTACTTGGTGATATCGAACGGAACTTGTTTTACGGAATCGAACGAATCATCCAAGTGACTTTACACGCGATCGGTTTGATTGAGGCTAACCTGAGAAATGTTCGATTCATCCCCAGAAAACAAGAATTTCCTGTACTTTTAACTTGCTGCACGGAAGAGTTCAGTTGCAAGGATTGTCAATTACTATTGATTAAAGTTTTCCGGAGAGTCAGCTGACAACATTTTCAACTAGGCACAGAATTCTTTTGAAACATACATGTTGAAAGATTTAATATTTTTCTAATGTATACTATCTAATTTGTCGCTTATTACACGAGTACGCGCGTTTTCTGCTTTTCTAATAATACTCTTATATTTATTGTAATTATTAATTTCTGTGAAATATATAATAACAAAGAAATTAACTAAAAGTACAATAAATTTATTTCCATACTAAATGCTTATTTTGTTTCATATCTTTACTAATAACTTGCAATGCTGTTAATTTGCAACTTTATGTTATACTCAGAGATGAGTCTTTAAATCACTATATTTTATAATCGACATTTCTAGTGATGTAATCTCTTTTATTGCTATGTAGATATACGTATGAAAGCAATCGTCACAGGAAATTTATGTAACACTGTGAGAAAATGAAATCTCAGCGTTCTAAATCTTTAGAAACCGCAAAATAGTATACATTATTCAAGGAAACGTTACTCATAATTCGATAATACGATGAATAAATAATATCAATGCGGAATAAATCAATGACGCACGTGGTAAATCCCAAAAATAATTACGATGTATGTTCCATTTATATAACGCATTGCTTCTTAATACCGTCACACATTATGATACACATATTTAATATATCGAAAGTACATGGTTGAGAAATATATTTATTAATTAGTTAATATGATAGAAATGTGTATTGTTTTAAGCACAATAATATTTTCTAATCTTGTGTCATCGAATTAATCTATTCACATAATTTGCTCGTAGACTTTAATTATTCGCAAAACAATGGTTTAAATGAATCTTAGGGTAACGATTAAGACAAGAGATTAGCGATTGCTCTGTGATTTATCGCCTACCAGTGCGTGTCTATTATCCATGAGACACGATTAGAACGTTTACAACGAACAGTAAATTGTCCCTGAACGTGACAAAATGAACGGCTGCAACTTGACACGCAACTCCGAATGTCGTCATAGAAATACGCTCGTAAATCCAGCTTTACAACGGATCGTCGATATTTGCTTTTCATTAGTCCTTATGAGCTGTGTGATTGTCCGGCAATAAATCACAACTCTGAAAACTCTCTTTGGTACTTACAACGTAAAAACTCTAGTTTTTACATACTATTTTCCCAAAATGATTATGAATGCGAAACTTCAAGTCGATTTAATTAGCATACCGGTCCTTCATTCCTGTGACTTTCTCTTCGCAATTATCGCGGCGAGGATTTTCCCACCGTTAATGTTAGATTAAATTAGGCTGAGATCATGGATACCAGGTCGACGACGAAAAATGCATTGTTTTGACGTGCTTCTCTCGTCATTAAACACATCCTGTATTAAGATCGAATCATCAGCAGTGAACGATGCATTGCGACAAATGGCTGTCAGCATTATTCATTGCTGCAATTATTATTGCATTTGTTATTCGATATTATGCAGCATGTTTCAAGACAACGTTAGTCTTGAAACTCCTACTTTGTTCGAAAAAATAACTTCTACGTGTAATTTTTTTATGTGAAATGGTGAAAATGATTACATGAGATTCATGTAAGATTCGAAAGGGTCGACAGCGAGAAAAGCGGAAAAGTTTAGTGAAAATTACGCTATTGACTTGGTCACCAAACTGGTTGGATCGCAAAACTCTCCGACCAAGTGATACCGTTGGCAAGTTGCTCGCGGATGTTAATGCAAATTTCCAAGATGTGTTCGCGTAAGAAACGTATCACGGTAGTGCGGGTTAATCAGTTTTCTCGTGCCTCTTGGTGTATCTTTTTCTATCGTATCGTACCGTTATCTGCGAAAATGCTGTAGCGCGTCATTTATTTTTGGCCGTCTTGGTGAATAACGCTACCAATTGCTAAAATCGTGTCTCTTTGTTCGACGGAAATCATGCTCCCGTTCGTCGGTTTACACGCGAGCCTCGCCTCGCACGTTGCACAATATTTCGTATCCCACTGTAGCCGTGTCGTTTGACGCGGGCTTCTACAATCATGCGTGGGTACGCGAATACAATCCAGTAACGCAAGTGCGTAGACGCAACTCAGGCCGACGATCGCTAGTGCAGTTCTCAGTATGGCATGAAACGTTAGTAGGAAGTTGCAACTTCTACGCGGTTCTGAGATTTACATTTTTATACATTGGCTGCGAGTGAGAATTATTTATAGTGAGAGGTAAAAAATTGTTAACGTGATTGTATTAAGTATTATTAATTTAAAATGTATTCCCTCTCTCTGTTATATAACAGAATTACTTAAGATTACATGTTTAAGAATATGACGACGTAATTGCACGTCACGAAACTAGATCGAAGTCGTCTGAGAAAATAGCGAAATTCCATTCATTTCGTTACGGTTTGATAGGTGTGGTTCCGCCGGAAGTGGAAACGAATTAAGCGGCGTCGTGCCGGAAATGCACGGCAAGACCACGTGAAACAGATCAGGCCGTCATTGTTCGCCACGAAATCGCTGTACCGGAAGCACCGAGTCGTTTCCGGAATGAATATGTTTGACAAGGAGGATTCGATCTTAATGAAGATAGAAAGTAACTCCGCAGCGCAATTAATTAAAATTGAAGCGCTTTCGCTAATTATATTTCTATTCTAGATCGATTGCCTCTCCCGTTCCTTTAAGAATTAAAAATTAGAAATGACATGCCTCTGGATGATAGCAATTTAAAAAATACAATTATATATTATATTAGCCAAGCGGAAAAAAATAAAATTAATAACTTTATAATGGCGAATAGATAAGATTGAATAATGAATTAGATTAGAGATAAGAAATCTCTTCAGGGAAGATATAGCGAGTGAGCAAAAGCATGACCATATCTTAGCAATCGGCACATCTAATGTAGTTAAGTTGAAGTAAATGAGAGTATGTGTTAAAGAACGAGTTTTACGATAAAATCCAGCTGGATTCCGATCCCATTCACCTTTCTTACCGTAATGTGCGTAAAATAGGAATAGGATATAAGTATGATATGCAATTAGCTTTATGGTCGATTATGCCACAGAAGTACGATACCACACTTATATGACTTTGCATGTTTTCCATGATACCGTACCGCGATTCCGCTATTACTTCTCCTGTCTCACGAAGCTTCAACTTTTTCCACGAACATGACTATCTATCCGTCGCTTCGTCTTTCATCGCAGCCGTTCCGTATAATCATATCGAAGTGCTTTATCACGTGAAAACAGGAACTAATGGTCCGTGTTTGCACGCGTCGTTCGTAAGGGTGGAAAGTGCAATGTTCGACCGCGCCTGAATAAGGGCGCGGTTTTCGAGGGTGCGGTGTTTGCTGCACGCACGTGTAGGCACCCTTATTCTTCATCCCCATGACAGCAAGTTGGGGCTATTTAATTTAACGTCATTTTCCTAATAAGCACTAACCAAAAGTATTTCGGTGTAATGGGGTTTCTAATTACAAAAAATCTTTATCATTAGTTTTTATATATGCTTTTGTAAAATTGCTAATTTTAAAATTATTGACTATACTAATAATAATACAAATATGCAAAATTTACTTTATTGATTCATTTATTGAGAAAATAGTAGTCATTTAATTTTTCAAATATTTTTATTTATTACATTTTATATTACAGTATTGTATAAATTAGGTAGAGTTTAATTTAATTATTTTATGATAAAATATGTGCGTTGCAAAATTGATAAACGATGTCATGATATATGATTCTTGTTTATAATAGACTTCTATGCAAAGATTATATTTTGCAGTGTCCATTGTCTGAAAGTATTTCTCAGTGGACTGAGAACTAGACTGTTATAATATAAGTTCGGCGCGGCGCGCGCGCATTTAGTAATAACATCATACAATCTTCACAAACGACATATGTACGTTTCCATATGCGCTAGCCTTTCTTATCACTTTACACCTTTTTCATAATATATTTCGTAATTTATGAAGATTTGAAAATGCATTGCAACATGTCCTTTTTGTAGTTACATAAGTTGCCATCAGATGAAATAAATTGCATAATTAGCATAATAAAGATATCAAAATTAATCAAGAAAACTATTTAAAATTTTTGTTTTAGAGATAGAAAATAATTTTTAAAATTTGATTAATGTACCGGCATTTTTTTCGAGATATAATTTTTCCGGTCTTTTAAGGGTGAGCTCTTGTGCTCATTCGTTGCCCCTTGTTGCCCTCTGTCAACTGTCTTAAGAAATCCGAAAGTTCACGAAGCGTGTAATGTAAGTCAATCATCCTGGATATTGTAGAAGCTGACCTACATGTGCGCAACCACTCCCAAATCAGAGATTCGTTGTCAATGCGCTGTCAGATAGGAAATAATTAATCGATTGCATAATCGAGAGGTGGGACATAGTATTATTATAAATCCAATTTAGCTTTAATAATTCATGCATAACATTCATGTACAACAATTTATGCACAAAATTCTTTATTAATTTTTGCAGCTCAGTTAACATTGATTGTTCAGTATGCAATTATTTTGTTTTCAAGTTATGCGTATATATAGATACTGCGCAGACTATAAATCTTTATACATTAAAAATCCGTTTTAAACGTAGAAAGATGCACACATTTTAATCTGCAAAATATGTACTAAATCAACCGTTGTAATGTAGGTGATTGAGTTTTTGCGATTATTTAAATTAGGTATTCCACAGAATTTAAAGATAACAATGATTTAACAGGAATTATTTTCGAAAGAATGTTTATAATGATCATCATTTTTTCTACAAACTATTTTTTGTGCATCATATTTTTCTCTAAAAAAGGATTACTGTCTGGAGCTGTCGGAACTCAACGATTAATATAGAACATTATGGGATGACAGGCAACTTTTATCAGATGCGAAGATTTCCCACCTTAAATTGTGCAAGATATAATACAAAAATAACAATCAGCTAATGACGTACAGTGTACACCTGGCTCACAATACGAATTTGTTTTGCCTTTTTTTGCCGTAAAAAAATTAATAAATAGAGAGATTCGTAATCGAAGTCGATATTTTATTATTGATCGAATGTAATCTTTTCTTCGCCAGTAAATAAGAAACAACAAGATAATTATTTGATTCGACCTGACTGGCCAGATATATTTAAAAATATAGCACTACGTTTCGACCGTAAGTTGTTTGTTGTTGTTTTTTATTATTGAATTTACAAAAATGTTTTTAATTTTTAAATAAACAGAATATAAAACACATTTATAGCGTCTTTGATATTATCTCGAAAATGTAATATTATGCCCGACATGCTGATTTCGGTTTGATAAGGATGGTAAGATATGGTGAGTAAACTTTTCATACAAAAAGGGCCCTATGTTCCACCGAAGGCAAGATAAATATATATTCACAGAGTATATGAGGTTTCATATATGTGGCTGTCGTACAAATTTGATTCTCGGATCCCTTTACGCTTCTGATGTTTGCCAGCTTTCGCTTTATCACGTGTAACGTAAAGAAACCTTACAAGATTAGTTTTCATATTTATTTTGCTTCTCACTCCCGACGACAAGAGGACGATTTTGAACTGTCTTCCTAATTCTTTCCTTGCCTAATCCTAACGTAATGAATTTATATAGCATAATGCCAGCACAGAATTGAACAAATATGCAAAATATATTTTTATTATCTTGCAAATAAAAAATATTTTTATTTATTAATAAAATTTTAACTGCCGTTTAAATATATCAATATCTTTTTAAATTATTTTACCAATAATATTAATTATTAATAATTACAAGTATCTCAGATATAAAGAATATACAGAAGAAAAGAATAATATTCAGATGCATTATTTGTAAAAGACAGCTATTGTTCTTTCCTTCAAGAATCGAGGATACATTCTGACCGCGATCGATGTACTTTAATGGCAATTCCATGATGCGGCAAGGTCCAGCTTCCGCTCTGCGTGACGAAGCTCATTTCCGGGACAATTCCGTGCCCCATCAGAGGGGAACCCTTAACGAGTATTTTTTCTCCCTTCATCGACGACTTCAACCACTATTTCCTATAGATTATTTACATAGTATGTATTTTGAGAGAAAGAAAATTAAAATATACATGCAATAAAATAAATATTTATTTTTTAATATACAAATTTTCAAATATTACTGGTAGTTTTATCAATTTCAATTCCTATATTCAAATTTATCTATTATTAAAATTTTATCTATTTTGTAAGATTAATTATTATTTTTTGCAAATTTCAAAAATGTACAAACATAATACAGTTGTCAATGTAGCGAACACAATACTGTTTGTCGATAAATTCCACTGGTGCTGCACCCCATCAAAACTTGCAGTAATAATAATAATTTCACCCTTTTCTCTTCCGGACTGTTCATTTTCCTCCGTGAGACACGGAGTGTCTCCCAGCTTCCTACATCGCGTCGTCGAAATTGGTCCCAGAAGGTGAAAATTATTTTTCAGGCTGTAACACATGGTTACGTCGATCTTCTCTCTTTCCTCTTTGGTTTCGGCGAACTGACGAATAACAGGTTCGCCTTGCAAGGTGAGATACATATCCCTTCTCGTTGTCCCCCACGCATACACACAGATCGGCGTCTACAGGTGCACGATGGATGCACACTGGAAAGAATCGCACACGTATACATACAACACGGAGGAAGAGCCTCGCCTGTGGGAAAGTAATGCTACACCATGGGATCCAACGGGCTGGACCGCTGCTCTACCGAAGTCCCATAGTACCCTGCGCATGCTACAGTCCGTCATGCTCGTCGTACTCTCTCGTGTACACGGCTAAAGTAACTGACCACCATGGTTCCGATTTCTCCTCTCTCTCCCCTCCGTCGTCGGTCCCGAGCGGTTCTCGAGTGGTCAATCGACTTCGTGGAATTTGCATACGAGCGAACATATTGATGTCTTTATCGTCGGACTTAATCCCATAAATTAAAATTCATTAAATATTTACACGCTGCAATAAAATCAAGGTAAACTGGACCATAAAAATTCTGCTACAAGAATTGTAATCGTGACGGATGCTATAAATGTTTTAATGTAATGCTTTGGTCATATATGTTTGATCATTTTGATGATAAACTGATGTAACATGATGCAGTTAAATTGCATAGTATTATCAGCGAGTATCTAAACAGGTTCCATAGACTAAACTGATAAACTGCTATGCACCTGGCGATAATGACATGTAATTCACGTAACGTCGTTACATCACTTAAGTTGAAAATGATGAAAAATGTGATTACGATGTCCCACTGAAACGTCGTTACAGCGGTTACACTTTCACATCTACAGTCCAGCCTGTCTTAATGTAAAACGCGATAATCACTGAACTGTCCAATTTATGTAAAAGGATTACTAAACGTTGAAATGAAATGCGAAAAGAAATAAATGCTAAGAAAGAAGTGAACATGATTGATATTTAATCGTATATAAAAATATTTAAATATTTAAATAATAGTTAGACATTTTTACTTATCTCAAAAGACCTCGCTATCTCAAAGATCTTTATGCCATATCTATTATTACAGATTTTTATATTGCGATTGATAAATCCTGTGCATAATACACAGAATCTGTTATACCTATATTTTCCATTATAATAAAAAGAACGCTCGCAGACGACATGGTAAAAAAATATTCGTCACGACAGCGACCTGACGCGACAGGTCGACGCTCGTACCTTTTGCGTGTCAGCGATAAGCCTGTGCCGCTTTATGAGACTCAACGCACGTACGTGCACACACATTTCGCATTGTCGGCAGTCGCCGCCGCACGCGCATGCACTAGTGAGGCTTATCTGCCGATTGCAGCTGCACCGGCGGCAATCTAGCCTGGCGGAGCTAATTGAATTTTCTCCCCGAGATCGTCGCGAGCGAAGCCAGAGCTCGCGGTGATGGAAGGACCTTTCACAGAGAAGCTCCTTGTATCCGCGACAAAAGGCACGCGTGTTGCACGACCGAATCGCGATAATACGCGTGGCTGCTGCCGTGGAACTCTCTTGCGTTGCAAGTTTGCAACGCGCCGCGATCTCGCGCGCCGGCTCGAGACCAAAGTCACTCGCGCTTCTTACATGCATGCCGCCGTTAGACGAGTGACGTTTTTCCATGACCGGCGACCATGGGTTCTCGACCCCGGCGAACTCAATGGAAAGAATTCGAGAAACTGAGCATCGATATGCGTTCCTGGGAATAGTAACCATTTACGAGGAGTCGACGGATGTAAGATATGCGACCGGGAATACTAAGTCGAATAACGAGCTTTAATTAAATCCGCTCTTCCCATTCCGATATTACTTATGACTGTTAAATCCGTGGTATAGATTTTAATTGAAAGACAAGCTTAATTTTCACCAAATATTTTATAATTTGCTCGATCTTAACCCAGATTACGATGCGCCAAAGTATTATATTCAAAGACACCCTTATTTTCGACACGCCTACGCGTCCAAGATTGGTCTCGAATTACATGTATCGACCACCCCACGTTGCAGTCGGCTGCATCGTAAATGCCACCCAGGTGCCTAATCGCGCGCTCCTTTCCTTTCGAAGCCTACACCTTCCCGAGTACCTGCGGACTGCTCGGCAAGTGCTTCATTCGGACGGCTTTATTGTATATCACCTTAAGAAATCAACGTCGGAAAATGCAACGCAATTGGAAAATGTGAGACGTAACATACCGGAAGACGAGGATTTATTCCTTCTTCCGTTACGAGAATACGATTGCATCTACGCTGACGCAAATGCAAATATACACTCTGATTTAGATCGCGAAGTATAATGGCGGTTAGATCGCTATAAATACATAATGCGCGTTTCCCTCGAATCGACGAATATCTCAGCCACGAGTCATTGTTTTTCCTGGCGGGCGCGCGTGTAACTAGTTTATTAAATCAAAAGGAGAAGCGTACACAACGCTATTGAGCAAATCGAGCCGACTCCCACGTACGTCTCTCACTTTTCTCTCGCAGAGACGTAAGCCCTTCTTTCTTCGATGTGAGCTCGACGCCCATGCAGTCACTCGTCGGGCGATCACGTAGGATGCGACTCTCGCGTTTTATTTTTTTTTCTCTTCTTTTCGAATGTGACAGGTACAGGCGTGTATGTAAAATACCGCCGTGAGGAGACAGGAACGATGATTTGTTGGTTGAGCACAAGTCAAAAATAAACATTCTCTTAACTCCATGAATGGTCCTATCACTTGAATCTCAGTCAATCGGCCTTGTCGCAAAATTTTGATCAATTTTCATGCTATCAGTATGAAAAAACAATCAATTTTCGTAATACGTCGAAAAATATTTTATCTGTAACAATTTATATATTTAATGCCAAATTGTACTAGGTTTCATGTTAGACTTCGTCCTATTCGCTTTCACAAAATTTCTCTCTTCGCGATCACGATTGCACGACAGAATGGCTGAAAATAGAAGGGGTTAGACAAAAGAGAGGGAAATTCACAGGGACTTATGTGCCTTGGACGTTAAGCCGCTGTCGCGACACTCTCTGGCCCTGTGATGATGATTACCTTAACGAGCACGCGCTACCGCCATTGCATAATGGCCTCTTGCACACATCTCTTACCTCAGTCTCGAATCCGCGGAGAATCTTATACGCGGAACAACTAATAGAAGATAAAATTGCCGGACGTGCTTATCTGTAACGACTAAGGAACCTATCGAGGACCTCTTTCCCCACGGTGCGAAACTCTGCTGCCATATATGTGTAGTTCGCTTCTCTTTCAACAATACAACGCGGAACTTGTTGTGCGCAACATCTTAAATCTTAATTTATTTACGCAATAAAACAATCTCAGATCGCTTTTCCGACTCGAATAGTCATATCCATGAATTACTTCGTGTGATAGTTGCCACTGATAGCAATTTTTATATATAAACACAGTAGATATTATAAATATACCTACAAAACAAAAAAAGTAGTTATTATACAAAAATAATTGTAACTTAGCTTATAATTAATAAAACATAATTTAAAATAAATATAATTTGGAAAAAAGTAGTTATTATACAAAAATAATTGTAACTTATCTTATAATTAATAAAATACAATTTAAAATAAATATAATTTGGAAAAAATGTTGAATATTTTGAAAAAAATTAATATTTATCAGTATTACACTTCACCAACAATTTTTAATATTCTAAAATGAATATATAAATATTTGCATCAATATCTGCATAATACGCGATATTTATAAATTAGAATCTTTCTATCCTGTGCACGAGTACTCAATTTACAACCTCATTAATCTCTTCCTCCGTATCCTAGGTGGGCATTTCATATTCTCGTCGCCGCAACACAAGGAAGAGTCCTGAAGCGAGAGCAGGGCCTGTCTCTTGGAGCGAACGGCTGATTCCGTGGACATACGCCCTTCTTCTCGCAAAGAACGCGGGTACCGTCGTCGCCCCCGCAGTTCCTCGGCGCATGCACACCAAGGCACGCGCCTACACGGACAAGCGAATATACAGTCGCGTATCCTACACAAGAAGGTCGTTCTCTTTCCTCTGCCTCGTCCGTTCGCTGGCGCGCGGCTTACTATGTCGGTTTACTCGCGCATTCGCCAGTCGCGACAGAACGCTCGCGGAGCGCGCACCGCGGTGCAGCCATCACCGTGCGTTTCGAATTGGTATCTCAAGTCTGCCTCGAATCCCGTTGAATTCTTTTCGAGGAAACGGACTCTTGATGTTCGTAACACAATGTCTTTCTGGATAACGATTCGAGGACGCTTCGCCTGAAATGCGCGAAGCGATTTATTTACGCGAAATCGTATGCCGAAATGCGCGCCGGAAGTCCCTCCTCATGCATTCTGTCGACTCAACGCGATTGTGACTGGTGGTGAATTCATTCGTGTGTTGTGACCATCGCGCGTAAATTGCTCTCTGATTTAAGACGGTGAACTTGGATGATCTCGATGCCGCACATTCGTCAATTTTGAATGTTTGGCGCGTGTTGACGCGCGGGCTATCGCGAGTGCGCAGGCCGCTCAGCTGCGAATTAAAGTTAAAGTGAGTATATATAACACAGGCAATAATGTAAAATTTGTATTAGATATTCACGCCGTATCGCTTCATTTTTCCTCTCTTTAAAAATTAGAAGTGTGCATGTGAGCTTCCTTCCCTTCCTTTACGACGCCTGTAATGATATGCCGATGCGTCCTTCGGATGCACGTGACCGCAACACATCGCTTCTCCGATGCATCGCAGGAAGCACTATTACAATTCTAAACGGAAAAGTTCGCAGCGCATAATTAATATGCATTGTGCTCCAAAACTATGCAGGAGAATTCCTATCTTGAATTTATGTTGATAAACCTGCAGAATTTTTTATTGCTTGTTAATTTAAATGTTTAAAGAATATAACAAATAAATTGTTATTTTTATTCTTATTATCTTTATATGTAAGAATCTTTAAAGGAATATATATATATATATAAAACAATTATAAATGATATGTCCCAATAACACAAATAATGTGCAATAAGAATGGCAAAGAAAGAGATCATTCCTATCAGGTTCTCAGGTTCTCTCACCGCAACATCCCGCAGTTGACGGAAAAGCATCTGTTTGCTGTGCATATGCGATCTTTGAGCTTCTGGCGTGTATCTGCGGCTGGCTTTAATGTTTACTCGAGCGCGTAGGCTTTTCCTTGCTTTCCACGAGGTAGGCGTGCGTGGACGTCATTTCGGACATTGCAACCGCCTGGTTTCACTCCGACGTCAAATTATACGGACGCTCTTAAAGTGTACCGTTGGGAGCGTCCGGTTTTTCCAGGAGCGGGCTTCCCGCCACTTTCCACGTTTGTTCAGCCCAGCAATCACAGTAGTTGGACACTACTTATCGAAAGGCCGCCGCGCCAATTATGGTTTTTCTGCGACCTTGCGAGAGGAAACGCACAAATAGATTAATTGAAATGTAGGCTGTTCTATACGACTTCCAGTAAACGTTCTTAAGAGTACATTGCAACGGCGGAAGCCCACGCCGAAGTGAAACTCGGAGCGACAATTTCACTTGTATCGCTTGCAACGTCCCTCAAAAGTAGTCCTGTATTTAAATAAACCTGCAGTAAGTCGTAAGATTGTTATCTATCGCAGCCTTCTTATATCATACATTTTCTACAAATCGCTCGGTGTGTCGATTTAAAGTTTCCATTACTTTGCTGATCTTCTATGCGGATCTTTCAATGCAAATCGACTCTTTCAACATAATTATAGATAGAGAGGTGAAAGGAACATCTGATAAAATGAGAGAATTGAGAACTGTTATCGCCGTTGCGCTGATCCATCAGAGCGCGCAATTAATCGAATTTATAGCTAGTTATAGTCGTACTACTGCTCCCCCAGTTCAACGCTCGCGATTTAATGGCAAACGATCCGTGGATCCTGATTCCAGGTAAGAACAAGGAGGAATGCTGAAGCACGTGTCGATCTCGCCGTGGAGAGGGCGGGCGGACAGCGTGAGCCTCTCTTCCAGCGGCGGTGCGAGTAGCTGCGGAAGCGGAAGTCCTACCCCCGGTCACACCCCGCCACCCTCGAGGGCGTCCTCATGCGCGTCCCTAGCACCCTTAACCGCTCTGTCGAGCTTCTCCCCGGCTGATACCGCGCCCCAACAGGTGAGTACCCCGTGATTATTTTCCCATATATTTAGAAGACTCATTGTTTACGGCAGATACTTCCTTCGAATCGTTAATCCGGAAACGAACACCGGGGATTCCACTAGACCCCCAGCACTCTACGTCGTTCACGTCGAAATATTCTCGACGAATCCTTTTATTTATTTCATGTCGCAACAGATTGCCTATGAGAGAAATTTATACGATAAATATGTGAAACTTATTCGGGAATATTTTTTTATGTTTGATAGTAAACTCAATAATTCGACTGACGCATAACGTGAATGAAAGCATGATAGGATTATTATTATAGCATAACGCGCGACGGTTTCATATCGTCTGCAGGAGACGGTTAAGAACAACGCGGGAGAGTGTAAAAAGCAGTGATGCTGCGTCCAATAAAGCAAACGAGGGGAATAAAACGGCATTCGCGGGCGGTCTGTTAAGTGACGTAAAGCGGTTTAGCGAAAACGAGAGCAGTGTGTTTTCTGAGCACTTATTAACAGCTGGACCACGTGTGTGTCTGCATGACGGCGCCTGATGGATTCGTCATATTTAATCCATGATTATTCCTATTGTTTAATCCACAAATCCGTTTAATTCATCAAATGTCACATCTTCGTTTTGAACGTAATTATAATAAAGTGATGGATTAAATGAATAGATCAATAATGACAGCAATGAAATGCTTCTATATGGCAAAATTTTAATGGATGTAATTTTACTGTACATTTATATTAAAAAGACACTGACGATTAATATTATTAAAATACACGGAAAAAATTTTATATTAAAAATTACTATGTATGGCAGTAGCCGTGGATCATGAAATTATAAAAATGGAAAATATAAAAATGTTTACTATGTTTTCACAAAAAAATTTAATAACTATTAATATAATAACATAGTAAAAATTTTTATAATTCCAGCAATGGTCCACGGCTACTGCCATACATAGTAATTTTTAATATAAAATTTTCTCCGTGTAATAGCTGTGTTGTAAGGTAAAATATTTGGAATATTTGTGACTTTTGTGGTTGGGACCAATTTCAATGACAGCCGCATAATTTCTCACGGCTTCCGAAGCTATAGTGTAACTGCGCGACGCGTCGTGCGGTTTCGCGTCCCTTTTTGCGCGAACAGAAACATGACTCTCTCGAGAGTCTTCATCCCGGGAAGGGGCGTTTAGGCAGGGCATATTTTTCTTTACCATCTGCACAGACCGTGGCAACACATGCTTACTGTCATCTGAAATCTCGCCTTCTTTTCCGCCCGAGAAATCCGGGCACTCTTAAATATTATTATATTTCTTCTCGGTGAAAAATAACGATTTTTATTTTAAATCGATTTCCTTTTTATGTAAAATAACGATTTTTTAGTAATTTGTGGAAACCGATTTATTTGTAAAGAGAATGATCTCTTGTAGATATTATTCGAGGTAAAATAATACAGTCGATTCTGAGCGGCAAAGTGTAGTAATTTTCTAGGGCAATTAAACATTTTTGCAATTTTACACGCCTGATTGCGATCAAGGTCGACGTATTTAAAATTTTTACTGTACTCACGCAAACGTCACTATCCTCGTTTCCACTCGAGCTCTAGTTATTACACGCGCGATTCTCCTCGATGCCTATGCGGCGAAGACTTTTCATTGTATTTACGCTTGTCTGACCCGTTTCGCACGCGGGTTGCAAAGGTCGTCGCAGAATGTATAGCCACTTCCGTTAGTCCGTCCGAGATACCGGTCATGTGCACCTTTATATATGATTATACATCACATAAATATTTCCTTAACGGAATACGCAATGTAGATATTTAATTAGCATTCCAATTATAATTGCAATGACTTTATTTAATCCAATAAGTATCCGTAGGCAACGTTGAACGCGATACTTTATACGATCACGATTGTTTGGAATTAAAGTTTTAATTATGAGATATTCGTGGCGCAATAAATTCTGGAAGTATCTTTATCGCGACAAAAAGCACCGTCTTTTTATTGTGAGAAGTAACAAAAAGCAGGGATAGGATCCCCGTGTTTCTCAAAGCACAAGATACGTATATACCGCAGTTTTTGTCGCTGGAACCGAGGATTCTCTGTGAGAACCCCGCATACCGCAATGTCACACATATTGCAACCATGCTCACAATGCGGAGTGAAAAACTAAACGAGCCGCGGTAGTCATAGCGGATCCACTTAATCGAGCTCGCTGCCGGTCTACGCAGAGTTTTTTATTGCTCAGTCACGATTAGGCGGTATGTTTGCACAGAACCTTGGACCAATTACCGACACTTGAATTCCATATTATTCGCAATTAACACTGCAATACTAGACACGTGAGAGAGGCGCCATCGCTTGGTAGTCACGCATTTTGAGTCTCTTTATATTTAATCCTTTCTGTACGTTTCTCTTTTTACTTTTGATATTAATAAATATTAGATCATAAAATTGACTGAATATCACATTTAGATAATAAGCTATGTGTCTTGCACACATAAAATCAAATTTTATGTTTCGTTACGCCTTTAGTCTCGGACCTGTTCTGGCCCTTGCAATATCCGGCGCGGCAGGCCGTGTTTCCGGTTTCTTTGTGACTCTACAGTGCGTTGTTGGACAATTTCGATAAGCTAAATTTTATTATCCCGTCTGAATGCCAAGTTTTTATCGAATATGCAATATGTACTATTTGATGCAGTGCCGCGTTGAATTTTATATCGTCAGTCATCTGTAGTCTTTGTCACAAATATCGGATATAATAATAATTCGATATTTTTCAATTTACTATTATATCTGGGTAATTTTCTTAGAGAGAAAATAAATTGCGCTTGCGTCGTAAAGATAAAAATCGGAAGTGACGAAATCATCCTCGGCACGACATGTAGGACTGTGCGTAGATTTCGAAAACGTTCATTGTCCCGTAATTCCCTCGGAGTAGAAGCGTTTCTCGCATCGGTGACTCGAGGAAGGTCGAATTTACAATGTAGCGGACCTCTCTTATTCGCGTCGAGGTGCTCGTAATCCAAGGCCGCGTAGCTACGAACTTTGCTGCATGTCATCGTGCTTTCCATATTTCATACCCGGATCTATACCATATTTAATAATTTGATTGTCAAATTTTTTTGAAATATGTTACATAGCAGGAAATAGCTAGAACCAAAATTTGTTCATTTATAAAAACAACCGTTAAAAACTTTGAGTCGATTTTTATAGAATCCAATCGTCTATCATACGACAGCAATGATACGACATATTCAGCAGAGATATCTTTCTCTTACGGTTATATATCCTGATTAACTCTATAAGTGGTCGCGCCGCCTCAGACTCGCAATTACACGGGCATTTACTCGAGAATCATTGGTCATTACTTCACCACTCGCATAATCAACTTAATCTCGGGTTTCTCGGGACATCCAGGTACGCACGATTATACGCATATACGTGTGAGAATAAGAACGTTCATTTGGCATCGTTTCCTCCAACATAGAGTCACGATCAACATTGCATTTTCTCTTCCTGCTCCGATTCTCCCGCTCACGGAAGGCGGGATGAAGAGCACACAATAAAAATTGTGTATTTGCTTTAATTATTACGTGCCGCCTCGCCCGCATGACGACGCGACGCAGAGGGAAGAAACATAGAAACGAGGAAGAAATATAGAAAAGGAGCGGGCAATGTCTTCATCAAAATTTTTCACCGTGGAAGAAACCCCATACGATGACGAACGGCGGTTCACAATAGCCTATAATTAGGATACAACTCATCCAAGGGTCCTTGCCCATATCCAAGGATAATTCCCCCATAACGCGGAATGCACAATGGGGCACAATGCCCAAGGAAAAGTCGCTTTTCCGAATGAAAATGAAGCCCCCTTCCGTTTGATTGACCGATCTATCGATTACATATTGGGAATCTTTCGTGTCGATCGGCTCTCCGATCCGGTTCTGTCGCCATCTTTAACAACTATTTACGGAACATCAAACGCAGCGCGTCGTTTCTTCTGTTACGCCGAAGATAATTATAGATTATTATCCGCCTGCATTTTCTGAGGGGAACGAGAGATGAACTCTTCTGCTCGGATGGATTGGAGGCTTGGGAGTCTTTACCGAATGGATGATCTTAAGCAAACACACTGCCGCCGTACGAAAACACTTCGGTCGCGATAAAAAGTAGGAACCACAACCATCCCGTTTTTCATCATCGGTGTTGAGGAATTCCTCAATATTGACGTAACTGGGATAACGTGCTCCACAATCTTTCCGGATCGAGATCGACCTCGTTTACACGTGAAAATAAACGATACCAGACGACACCGTACGTGAAAGATAAAATTTTTTATCAGAAAGATACCTCAGATGCATAATTCTTAAGGAATATAGGCCACAATTGCTTCTCTTCTTCGAAAACGTGGAAATATTATCGTGAAGTTCCCTGTATCGCAGTGCTTTTATCACATGTTTAGGGGAAGAAATGAATGACTGCATGCTAAGTTCAAGATTACGACCGGAAGTGTAGTATGTTAACTACTGACAACAACAAGTAGCAATCCTCGTGCATATGATAAGAACAATCGAATCCGGAAGTCACAGTTATCGATTGAAACTTTGAAACGATACACCACTTTACTCTCGAAGAACAGTTATCGGAAAAGATTTCTGTGAATATGGAGAGACTTGATTTGGATACATACATATTTAAATAATAATATAAAAAATTATGTATAGTGTATTATAAAGCAATATATTAAGATCCTCTCTTTTATCATGCGGCATACATAGAAACGTTCGAATGATTATGGGTTCCTTAACGTAACGTTCTCTCTGATACATTTTCTTGAGTGATGGCGATTTAATGTTCCGCAGACGCAACGCCCGCGAGAATCCATCAATCGTTTCATTCATATTTTGTGACGAATATCTGTGAGTAGGAAAAAAGGTTACGCCGCGCTCGTGCCGTTATCTCAGTCGACGCTTGAATCTCATTCTATTCTTACGAACAACGCTAATCACCAGTTTTATTTCTTTACGGATATGAAGGCAGTTCGTGGAAAAACGGGTAAACGGCACCGATAAGACAGCAGAAAACCGTCGATTGAGACGAGACGTTAGCGGGGCAGATAAACAAAAACGAGAAGCTCTTTTACCATTTTATTTATAGAGGGAGCAATATGACCGGTTCATCGTGAAAAAAGACGGAAGTTGGACTACAAATTTCACTAATTGATCACCACCGGAAATCTCGCTGGATCTCTAAAAACAATTTCCGAATTTATCTCCGTCCATAATCGGACATCGGAGCTTTGAAAATAAATGTTTTAAAGGAATTAAAGCAGCTGTGTGAAGCAGTGATTCTCCAACCAAAAATAATTAAATGGAAACGCTGTGTGTAGAAGAAAATGTCATTTAATATATAGAGCTAAAAATATAAAATAAATATAAAAATATAACTGATTACATTCATAGGAAATGGTAAAATGTAATTTAATAAACGGATTGGTGGAAACCAACTTGCTCTTCAGCGGGACTTCTTCACTCGGCAAAACTCATCCGGCTCGCCCTATCGAGCATTCTCGTCCTGTTCAATGCCACTGCACGATAATTCCTAATTGAAATGCTTGACCATTATCACGCGGGAATAGCGTAGCGCTACATCCGCGATTTAACACTCGAGTCGGCAGTGAACCGGAATTCGTTGCTTAACGCCCGAGATAATCGACATATTATGCAATATGACGCCTATTCGCTTCCCAAGTACGTTTCGACAATCGCTCAGCATTTTGCACAATTGGATTATACGCGATATGACGCAGACGCAGTGAAACCGTAGAGAAGTACGAAAATGTCAATATGTTTCACGAACAGAAGTTACATACGTGATTCATCACATTTGTCGCAGATGATTTCATCATGTCGCAAGAAAATTTTTCGTTGTGGTATGAGAAAATATCGATGATTTATTTTTATAGAATATATAAAAGAAAGTCTTTTTTTATTATCTTCGATATATTTTAATGAGTAGTACCAATAAAGAAAGTTAATAAATAATAAAGGAATATTTTTATATCTACTTATTGGTATATAAAATACAGAGTACTGAAAAAAATTCATGAATTCCATCTCCAGCAAATCGAGAACGAGTAAATTTCATTCATGAGGATCACCGTAAGAATTCCTGAGCCGTGAATGTCGTCAAAGATTGGTCACGGGCTACTGGTGAAAGCATTCGCGGAGCCGGCCGCCACGCACGCGAAAGTGTTCATCCCGCGAGTAATGCTCATTCACGCTACCGCGAATTACTGCCTGGTTAAACTTGGGCGATCCGAGAGCGCGATGTACGCGCCGTTAAATTACATGTTTTACACGCTCGTAAAACGAATGGAGCTTCGATAATGTGCAAGAACGAGAAACGGTAGAAACGCGTGAATCATAAATTGCATACAAGAAGGATATAAAACGTTGTAAAAATTTCTCAATTTGTGACTGAAAATCATAATCTTGTGGGAGTGAACGATAACATTCCACTTATATAATTTTGCAGTGCTTACAGCAGTCTGTACTTTTATTTGTATTAGACTCCGAAGTAAAGTAATACTTTATGCTCAGTGACATTCCATTTGATAATAAAGATTTAACAACTTTTATTCTAATGTTTATTTTTTTGTTTTTCTATAACTTTAGTAATAACTCAGAGAGATATCATGAGTAACATCGTCTTTTTAAAGGAATACTACTACTAGACATTGATTAATATTGATGACCCTATTCAGATTACTAATATAAAAGGAGCTTCTGTACTAGTGGATTTATTAGTTTCAGGAATCAGTTGTTGTAATACGATAACCGCAATCAAAGACGGATACGAATGGTTCGCGGAGAGAATTCTTCGAAGAACATTTAAAGTTAACGTTGGCGTCTCCAGTCTTGCATACTATTACGTGCGAACGCGTGCTAATGCATTTGCAATATAGTATCGGCTACTTGCCAACCAAGGCGTCAAAAGGTCTTGTGTCACCACGAGACTACGAAATATCCAATCGTGTCACCGCGTAGGACGAGAAATTGCATTCTGGGAATCCGCTTGAGTGTCCTTGATTGCTCATACTGGGAAAGTATCGGAATCTGTCATATCTCGAAAGGTCATCATATGTCTGGCAATATTATGTCACAACTGTGAAGAAATATGTATCATATGCGAAATATGTGGCTCACATTCTTGGGTGTCTTTTGAACACTCACAAGACATACAATAAATTTACAAATCCGAAGAAATATAAAAAGTAAATTAAAAGTTATAAATATTATTCAATTATCGACAAAAGTTATAACTTTATCAAGAGATATAAAATTTTAAGAACAAAGGCATATTTCGAAATGAAATCACAATTATTTCTTGAACAGGTGGCCGCTTGCAAAAGTCGCTTTATGCAACAATGCGTGAGTCATTCGTGCTTGTGCCTTTGTTTCTACAATTATTAAAGATCTTTTCTCAGCCGTTTTTCTTGTTCAACGTACATTCAACATCTGGCTGCTCGAGAATTGCGGTTTGAGCCTCCAGTGCAGATGGTCAAGCTTCTCGTTCGATGCCGAACAATGCTGATTGTTACACTTAAAATTCTTACGGCTCCGTAGCCTTTATGGACCTCGCATAATAATGGCCTAACATTGTGGCACAATGCTGCATAGGCGGGAAAGGGTGATACAGAGTGATCGAAGGAGTTAAAATATATTTAAGCTCTATTCTTTATATCTTACACACACGACTCAATTTCTCTTTTAAATAATGCTACGTTGCTATATATAAAATGCTATAGAATATTTGGTTATCTTATTGATTCTACTAATATATACAATATATATATATATATAAAATTAATATGTATATATATTAAAATATTTATATATATATACACTACGCAAAACAATTAGGGGAGCACTTTAAAATTAGCGAATTTTGCCAATTTTTAAGTGACCATATCTCAGCTTGGAGGGATCGTAGGACAATTTTTCTTGTCGCGTTTTAAAGGATGAAGCCTCGACTTTAAGGTAGGTAAGGTAACATTGTCCGTCCCATCGAACTGTCTTTTCTGTAAGGACCAAAATCAGGTCTGGAAAAATCCTGAAAATTTCACGACTTTATAGCCTTCGATAGAAAAAGCAGGGATAGTGCGAAAAATATCAACACATAAGCTTTGAAGTAAAAACTTTTCCTTTAAAATGTTTAAAAAAAATTGCTCTACCATGCCTAGGAGCCGAGATTTCATAGTTACCTCTGCATTTTGCAAGGTATTGGGTAGTACCGCCGACATTCGCGTTATCCGATGTGCATCACGGGGAGGTTGCTCGGTCGGATTTTACACATCATGTATGATGTATGTGTGTGTTAGTACGAAGTGTGATGCGTGTGTATGTGTGTCTTTGAAGTGCGTGATTTGTGTGAAATTGTATGTTTGTACACAATATATATTAATTATCTAATATCTCTCTCTCTTTCAAGTCGATCCTTCATGACTGAAGATCGTGATCTCCATTTGATGCATGCTCATACATGCTTCATGGTGACTGTCTTGGCAAAGGTACTCTCAGTGGTTTGTCATTGCCTTCCGAGAGGTGGTGATCAATTAAAAATTTGATATGTTCTGGGTGGGTTTAAACCTGGATCTTTGGCACAGAAAGCAGACGTGCAACTCTTAGCCACAATCACTACAATTATTATCTAATATAATTATGTAATATAATTATCTAATATAATGATATATGTATATATAATTATCGCAATAAGTACGTATGTACATAATACTGGCTCGAATAAAAAATTAGATTTACTTAATTATTTTTTTAAATCATCGTTTCTATATTAGTAATGTTTAAACAACTAATTTGCTATCCATATTTTAAGCGTCAAAATATCGAGCGTGTGTATTTACCCTATATTTTTTTATAACTGGAAAGTGGGTTTTTAAAAGTCCACTTTCGTAACGGTACGTCTTTTCTCGCGATGTGTACAGTAAGGAAGGAAACACAACTGCCGACAAGCCTGACGAAAGAAAAATTACACAGTGCGACGGGATACAGGATGAGATGATTAATTCCTGCGGTCGCGAGGAAGTAATGTGAGATCCCGGGATCGGATCTTCTCTCGCTTCGGCCAAAAGCATAATGATGTGCGAACAGGTTCCCTTCGTCGAGACTCTGGGAAGTTTAACGCCCGGGATGAACGGACGCGTGCGTGTACCTTGACCGCGGTGTGAAACCGCAGATCGTTCTTTCTGAAGATGATACACGACGTAATATCATGGTGAAGGCGAACCATTGTGAATGCCGAATTGTGGTGGAATCGCGTGAAGGAACCGCATTGATCGGCATCGACGGCAATCGACAAGGACGCGAAATTTGGGGATAGAAGGATCTCAGTGTTGCCTCTCAACTTCGTGCAACCATTTATTCTGTTTCGATCATTCATTTTGTTGTGAATTACCCAAGAGAACGTGTATACCCTCTGGACATAGTTCTTTGTCGTACTTCCGTCAGTTCTTGCACGTGCATTTTAGAGAGAAACCAGGTGGCGCAGGATTTTTTAATGCACTTATATAGCACACCTTCAATCTACATTTGTATTTATAGCAATACCAAATACGGGTCTTTTCACACGTTTTGGTGCAAACGGAAGTAATCGCAGTGATATCGTACTGATCGCCACTTCATGCGCTATGAAGGCCACCGGGACACAACGTTTGTTCTGGTCGCAATAATTCCACGCGCAGCGAGCGAACGCAAACACGGTTATCGCGGCGACTCCGCAAGCGTTGATATCGCGCGGTGATATACCGCGGTCGGCGCGTCGGCGAACGAGAAAGGGGAAGCCGAATGAAGAAACTTACTACAACGGCGACGAAGGGCGGGAGAGGGATTGGTCGGAGCGTCGGAAGAAAGAGTGAATGGGAGCACTGTGCGCCAGATGGCTTGGTGGCGTCGTCGCATCTCGACGTCGCACTGCCTATGTCGATTCGGTTCCATTGCTATTTCATAATAATCGGGAGAGACCCTCGGCCGTATAATACGAGAGGCACCACTGACGATAACCGTCATGCGACTGACCCCTGACAATCCGCGGCGTTTTATGGACTCAGCCGGTTTATCGTCGCGAGATTTTTTTCGTCGAAGTCTGAGGGAATCAGAAGGAGCGTGGGCGCCGTTTATTCCTCGACGATATAGAAAATCCTGAAATTATGGCGATGTCCTGACGGTGAATAATGAAATAAAAGAGGGAACGGCAACGCGAATAATTGTGAAATTTGCTTTTGTTCGAGCACCTGAATAACACCTACAAGCAATAAAATTGACGGATTAAAAATAAACAATTTAAATATAATTCATTATAATAAAATGCCTTATTTGAGCTCGGGGAAATAGAGAGCTGCTTGCAATTAAATATATAAATAAATAAAATCCGACATTTTCTGAATTTAGGATTTGGATTTAAATATCTGAATTTAAATATGAATTTATAAATGTCTGAATATAATAAGGGTGTGAATTGCATCCTTGGGAAGTCAACCTATGAGATGCACAGGACTGCATGTCAATGATCATGCTGAATGGGATGCAGGCAGTTGATCCAGAGAACAGACTGCCTGTCCGATATTCAAAAGCTGACCGGATGGGACCCATACAGGGGTTTAAAACAACCGGAAGTTCTGCGTGTCTCATACAAATATGATAGTATCCAAAGCGGATCGACCGGAAGAGATGAGAGTCGATAACTGTAGAAACGATTCAAAATTGTAGCGTATGCTTCTACATTAGGTACTCAAAAATTTCCAATTTTAAATAAAAAAGAATTAGATGGATTGGAGATAACAATTAAGATGAAAGAAAAGAAGATACACATCAAACTGCAAGACATCAACAAAACTAATCAATGTATATTTTTTATTTTTAATTAATTCGTGTAATCTAGGCTGCTGTAATTCATATTTATGTACATAGTAAAAAATATATTTTAAAAGACATCTCGCGTTACAGCTCTCTTTCTTTTTCTCCTCGTAACGCAATAATGTACAAAATACAATTATTGCATTATAGATAACATAATATAGAGATCTTCGATAAACTATTGATAAACTATCGATACGTCTAGTGTCTCGGTACATGTTTTATTATCCCAAACAGTCGGGTCGAGCTCGCATTAACGCATGATGCATATAATGGTGCATCGACACGATGACGGTCAGCGTACCGTGTCTCGCGCACGTGTGAGCGCCGGCTTTGTACACGCACACGTGTGAGCCGGATCGTTGAAACGCGTAAACGATTGTAATACACGGTGCAGTAGCGTACGTGTTACGGCGTATTATGAGTTAAACAACGTAATGATAGCCACGGCGCCAGTACCACGGTATATCTGCGTCTGTGGACTACGTATCGGGTGTCATATCAGGAGGGATAATGCAGCCACAATCCATTCGATTGTATATAAGATAATATTATTTATATTCATTAATCTGAGCATAAGAGTATCTTATTTTCCTCAAATTAAATCTTTATTACAATTTATTTAAACTTATTTGTACATATATTTTCTTAATCTCAGCTTAATGATTCTAATGACACTCGTGTTGTTGTACGTAAATACTATTGATACGAATGGTGACAAATAAGTGATATTCTAATTATAGGTATATGGTGGCATTATATCACTTGTTCCTTCTAATGGCTATGATTAGGGCGTTCAAAATTAATTAGTGCTATCTCGCAGAATTGTACGAGTAAATGAAAAATGCGTTCGTTAACCATCATGATCAATTGTAGCTTTAATAACATAATGACTAATGTGGCGCCACAACGATATCGTGTATCTTTTCCCTACGATGTAACGGGTGATGCAGAAGAAGTTATATAGTGACGAACGAACTGAGTCAAATTTTATTCATTTTATTTAACGTTTCTGTTGATTTTCAACACATCATGAAACTTGTCTTCATCATCCACAACACTGGAAAGTGATGACAAACTCCGAAAATTACTTTTCGGAGAAATAATCTTATCACTCACGACTAGATATGCAATAGTGATGATAAACATCGTATAAAAGAAAGAACGATTTCCTCGAGCATCTTTTTTATCGTTGACAGACAAACTACCTCAATTCCGTAGTTCTCTACGCCCCCGACGAAAGAGTTAAAGCACGAACACGACACTTCCGGTGCAACGAACCCGTCGAACTCACTCACAGCTTATTACGACACCAATATTAGTTTTACGGCGAACCTCTGGAAATAGTTCGGTAAGATATACGTCATCGAAGTCTCGCGGCGTTCGACAGCCTATATATAGATGCGGTTGCAACTGCACAAAAAGGAACTTATTGACTGCAGGTGCGCGTTGCACCTGCGTTTTCTGAACCCCCAGCGACGCTATCTCGGGAAGTGATTTTTTTCTGTTTTTTGATAATATATGTGCCTCGAATGATCGTCTATGAACACAAGAAAATTTTAATTTACAATAAAAATCGCAGACAATAAGGTTTTAATTTATCTGCACGGAAAGAACGATTTTGCTGAAGTATCTAAAAATTTAGTCAGATACAGATAAGAAAATAATTATGTTGGACCATCCAAAATAATTATGTAGGTCGCTCAAGCTGTTTGCTAGGATGTCAAACCTTTTTGCAGCATTGCCATTATGCTTGAGCGTCCTACATAATTATTTTGGATAGTCCAACATAATTATTTTCAAATCTGCATCTGGCTAAATTTTTAGATGCTTCAGCAAAACCGTTCTTTCCGTGTGGAATTTACTGATTGGAAAAAGCAAATGCGAGCCAAGGTTAAATTTCTTATGGTGAATTTTGTTCCCGTCATGGCGTACGACTTATTGACACTTGGTCAAGTGAAGTCAAGAGGATGGGTTAAATGAGACGGAGCGTCATCATGCTTTGCCGCTTGCTTATTTTCGATCCGTAAACGATAATTTTAAATTCCAATAATATTTCGCGGAAAGAAAAGCAGTTTCATCTGCGAATCAATCGATACACGAAAGTCTTAGTCAATTCAGAAACGGATTTGTCTCATTAAAAACGTGTTAACAATTTCCATAGTGCCAACAGATAATCGTGAATTAATCACATGAATTAAACATGAGTAAATTTTTCTGTCATAGATAATATTGTTTTATCGATATTATTTTGTAGAGATATGAAACAAAAGGTGTGACTTAAATTATTGCTGACAAAAAAAGATCGGTGCGGTCCCTTTCCGTATAAATTTCATGGCATGCGACTCCTGGCGCGACGTTGCATTATTCATGGTAACTCCCGTACCTTAACTCACGATAATCCGCCCTTGTCGGTGTTATCGTCGCGGTTACGCTGGCCGCAGTCAGGTGTGCGTCCAGCGGAAGACTTCGTCGGTGCATTGACTGGGAACAAGGGCGAGTTGGCGGTCGAGATACGAAGCGTGGCGACGTGATTGGACGAAAGACGAAGGAGTCTGGCACAAAGGAAAAACGGCGACCGTGATCGTGCGCGCGGATGCACGACCGTGCTCCCTTTGAGCCCTTTCGTGACTCCCGCGAATTATTCCGTGCGCCCGTATCACTGCGAAAAATGATATATCGCAGGTAAATTATAGAGTGGCGTTGAATATTGCTTTGTATCGTGAAAAAATGGCATAAGCTTTTTTCTCTTTATCTTTTTTATAACCAGTTATGCACTGCGTTGTTACGGTTTATAAAGACATATTTCTTCACGACTTTGGTGTTTATTTTTTCTTAATAAAAATATGGTAAAAAACAAACAATATATAATTTTAAAAATATTTAACATTAGGCATCAAGAAGTTCTAGCAAATGTATCTTTATTAATGTAAATGTAGAGAAATTTTGAGCTTTAATTAATTTAAACTCTATATTTTTGTTATATTACAGAACATTATAATATATATTTTAAAATATTAAACGTAATATTTATACAATAGGATATGTTACGCAGTAATAAATCGTAATCCACTATTGTTCTAGCAATATTATGTCTTCAACACTTGAGAGCAGACGAAAAGCTTTAATGGATGTTTCGGCACGCGTGTTGCGTACGTGAAGAACGCACTGTCCAACGACGAGTGTTAGCTCTTGTATATTACTGTGCTCTGCATTATACACTTTAGAAGATAAATTATCACTCTCATGCAGCCGTAGCGACGATAGATCAGGAAAACAGACTATCTAGGCTAGATTTATAAACAATGACGCCATGTAGATAAGTCAGTGTCATGGTGTACAAATAATTTAGAGAATGATGGTCAACAAGTATTTCTAAGTAAAATAAATTTTAAAAAATATTGGCTTATATGAGAAAATATTAACAGTGTAATATTTGCAAAATAGAGTTTGATAAGAAAATTAAAAATTGTTTTAGTGCAATTGTCCATCTAAATATTTCTGCTTGCTTTCCAGTCGACACTTCAAGTAGATGCATTTAATTGGACTCAAATTTAATAGTGCCTCAACTTCCGTTCATAAACTATGACTAATCGTAAAGCTAAATTCAAGTCATTGAATTGATTTATGCAATCGAGTGAATCTAATTCAATTTAAATAAAGCTTATATTTATCCTGAGTTATCTGCAACACTTATTTTAATAAAATCATTATTAATCGTCAATAACAATACTATTTTTTAATTAATTCCATTTGTTTTTTTAAAGTAGAAATCTACAATGTTGATATAAGGAAAATACGATAATAAAAAACGTACAACACATTATATTAATATAAAATTTTATAATAAGCTAAAATAATCAATATATCTGATGGGACATAATATACAATCGTTTAAAGGCTAACTATGATGTAAACCAATACGTACGCCAATGCAACAAGATGTTCCGCGATCGCAATTACGCGTCAATTTGTCTTCCGTCTGGAAGGACATTTGATGAGTCGCAAGTATGATAACTATGCTTTCCCTATTTCACGAGATCACTAGCGTGACACGCTCGATGAGATTAGAGCCATATCTACGTCGGGCCAGCATAGGAGAGGATGCTTTGTCGCTCTTCCACAGTCTACAAACCGGATGCGAGCATTCCACGCACGGCGGCTGTGTGTCGCTAATAATCGCGCGCGTGTTGGTGGTAACGGGGGACTTAAAGTTGGTCGAGTTGTTCTCGTTTAAAACAATCAGCAGGAGAGGAAGGACCAATTATACGGACCTGCGACCGTCTGTCATAAACCTTCTGCTTCCCTTAATGTGCCGGATCAGGCCACAAATATAAATAACCAAAACAACATGCTTAAATATATGTAAATAATTTGTTAATCCTGTCCCATTCAGAAGAATGGAATTGAAAAATGAAAGAATACTGACTGAATGATTGAAGTGATTACGAGTCATTTCGTAATGCTGTGAAACACGATAAATATCGAACAAAGAATGCAAAATACAAGAAAATAAATTATTTTATAATCAATTTAGTATAATGAAAGAGGTTTCAAGTTTTGATAATGAATTTTATTAATTCTAAATTATATATGAGTTAATCCTAAAAAATCTAAAATTGCGGACAAACTGTCTTTTGTGAAATGCTTGGGATTTATTTTTGATGATATTTGGAAAAGTTGAATTTTTTTACAGTTAATAACGATAACTGTAGCATATTTTTAATTCCTCTCAATATTATATACAATTACATTAAAGAATATGTACACCATAAACGATGCTTTATCTACCTCGCTAATTGTATGTATGAACAATTCAGTCGCGGATAACTGTGTCCAGACTATAAACATCCGTTTTACGAAAGTTGCCAGGTTGCTAGATTGTTACATTAAGAGTGCACAAAGCAGCATTATACGTCTGTATAATTGTTTGCCGTTGGTAACATAGCGTTTCTCCAGGGAAGCGCCGCTTTCACGCATCCTGTGAAAAGAAACTGTTCTAACATGCATATGTAACTATTTTTTATTGCAAGCTAATGAATTGAAGATCGAAAATGCGATGGTGCTAATGTTTGCGCATAATAAGATATGCAGTAGATAAAATAACAGAATTTCCTGGTGGGCGTTTCTGTTTCTATTTCCTTGTGTTCTACGTTTTCGTATTAGTGTTTCTCTATTTCTTCAACAAACTTACTTTTTATGACAAGATATAGAATTGCTACATCTTTGAAAAAGCTTTCTTTGTAATCAAATACTTTCGAAATATTTCTCGGGATGAGTACTTCACCCTAAAAATTGGGCGGCGGCACTTTCTTTGCAAAAGGGAGGCACTCTGCCGCAGCTGTCTTATTCTTTTAAGAACGCGAAGTCGGCACGCGACACCATGTCCGTTCCGCCTTTTGAGAGGCGACAGGATGTAAACTCGAAAACGATCCATATCCCGTCGGTCCAGTACACACAGCCTGTCCCATTCATATAAAAAAATGGAAGTAAAACAACTGTCTCTGGCACTTCCACTGGTCACGGATTACTCTTGGCGGTGTCTACATAAACAGCTGTATTATTCGATCGATGGCTTATTAATTTTAATTCTTATAGAAATATCAACAAAACTTTGCGTCGAATTTTATGAAGAATTTTGCAAGAATAAAGTGAATTAAAATCGCGTGCGTGAGAGAAATCTTTGCGGAAATTTTTCGAGCATCAAGAAATTCCACGTAGCAATTCTCGCAATTAATTCGACTGCTTCCGTATAGTTCATTGCTGCAGCGTATTATCCGATTCATTCATAATAATGCAGTGCACGTACATCATTATCATCAATTCGCTAGAGTAGATGATGACTTTGTTATTACTGAAATGAATACGATAATATATGTATACATAGAACTTTGTACTTATTAATTTACTAATTTATGCTTTGTCATTGATACTACTAAAGCAATCTATATTAAATGTGTCAGAAACATCCAACAAGTGTTCATATTAACTTACTTGGATGCCACATGTGCGTTTAGCAATCAACATATTAATTAAGTCTGCTTGTTCTAAACATCGATATAAGAGGAAAGAGCAACTAAAGTAATTCAAAAATTTGAGGGTATTTCTCGTTGATTACAAAATCAATTGGCGAGAAATGTTTAAAGTCATGCATCCGGCTTAAAGAATGGCCGTTCGTGGCACGTCTATCACGCGAATTGCATCCTCGTGACGGCACGCGCATGCACTCGCCCGTGCAACGAGTAGTAACAACATGCGGTTTCGCTTTCATCTTGCGCGAGGAGGAAGAAGCCCCGATACCATATGGCTCCAGAAGAAGCTTACGCACGACGGTGCGTTCGCAGGAAGGAAGCTTTCCAGCATGACCGTATTATGTTCCATGTACCGAGAACACATTGCGAAGAACACGGGCCATAGTGTAAAAGCGGGGCACGCGATGAGGGCACGTGCCCCCTTTTCTTCTTTAGGACATCGCTGCTCCTTTGTATCGTCGCTTGAAGGACCGGAAACGGGTGTCAATTGTCAGCTACTCGTAGACGTCCACGGCCGGACGCGGCCGATCCTCCAGCGAACGAATTCGAGAAGGCACGCTTCGGTGTGGTCCTTCGCGAATGGCTTCTTATCGGAACGCGAGTGCAGCGTGCAGTTAGAGATACCTGCAACGTACATATAAATATGGTATCGATTAACGATCCTGTCAGTCTTCTGATAATCTCTGCGCGTGTCTCTCGGCGTGTCTTATCGTTAGCTTCTTAGTAATAATTTAATATTTTTATCAGATATTTTTCAATCTATTGCACTTGTGGAATGTACCTCTTTGTTCTTTGTCAGTATGATTCGAAGTAATTACATTAGATTTGTTAAGTAATACACAAGTAGAAATTTTTTTTAAGACTGGCATAAATAATAGTAATGTCTATATCGGATTTCTATTTATGTCAAGGTTGTTAGACATATCATCAGACATCTGCTGTCAATTAATATATGGACATGAGACTTAATTTAGAATAGTTTAAACATCATTTACTTTATTTGGCTTTTCTTGATAATTTTCTTTTCTTTTATTTCTTTTATTTTGGATTCACATAAAACGCTGAAAGCATTGTCGATAAAATGGAAGTGGATAAATCTGCCGTTACAACGGTAATCCATAAAAGGAGATCGCAAGATAATCTTGACCCACACTACATGGCATTGCCTCGTCATCATTATTACCGCCATCAACTTCATGCGATGTTGCATCCTCAATTTTATAACCCAAATGCAACAGTTTACTGTTCCGTGGAAATAGAACATAAACTATGCACAATGTTGCAGCAATAAACGGAATTTTACTTCCGTCTCATGCAGAATAAACTGGACTATAAACGAAGCAATAAGTTCCTATCTTGAATAAGGTCTTTTCAGTTTCATAGAATCGTTGTAGAGTGAATGACATTGGCTCGAATTTGATATCAAATATATTGCACTATGTTTGTCGCGATTAATCAAATTTAACGATATTTTTAAGAAATCTCGATCGGCTGTCTCGAAATGTTTAACTCCGGCAATGCAAGTGACAGTGATTGACCCTCGCGTGGAATTCCTGACCCCGAGGCGACGGGTTCAGAGACTCTGCAGTTGAACTCGGCACGCTCGATTTAGCGTCGTTTTCTTCCCGACGAGAAGAACCGTGAAAACCGACGCCTTCATGCTAACAGCAGATAGGGGTTCTCAGCGCGAAAATAAAATATAAGAGTTCGTTATGCAAAGCTTAAAAATTACATGTACTAATTAAGATAAATAGGGTAGAAAGAAGGAAGATACCAGTTTTAATTAATCTCACCAACCAATAAGTAAACTATGAAATTCAGCTTTTTTCTCAAGAGGAAATTAATTATTTGGCTATGTAATATAATTTATAAGGTGCATTATTCTCTGAATGAATTCTGAGAATCACATTGTACGATACACTGAAATATGAGACAATTTTTTAATTTAATTTAATCACTTAAATAAGACTGGCCGCAAAATTTCTTTTTTCTACACGCAATTATTTAACATTTTCTTATTCTGATCATTTTAAAACCTCTCATCTAACAACGATAAACTAGCCATGAAAGAAATGATTTTCCGCGATTTCTGCGTTTCTTCCAGCGAAACGTCGGGGCTTCCCAGGTAGATCAGTATCAGCGAGCCAGAAACAAGCTCATTACCCAATCCACGACAGTTATTCCTGTTATAGATCGAAATTATGTAAACCGGGTCGTGCGACAAAATTCGCGGTATAACAAGTCGCACAGGCGACGTTTTACCAGCCACCGTCAAATCTTCATCTCGCGGTTTCCAGTCACATGATTTTCCACCGAGCGTGCGAAGTATACGTGGTTCGGCAACAATTATGCCTCCCATGGCTTTCGTGGCGAGCATTGTCTTGCGTCGGGAAAGTGGCGCGAAAGTAAGAACCCGCCAAGAGATATCCGCCGAGCGGTTTCTCAACGGATCCGCGATACGCAATCTCGCGGATCGCTGGATCGACGAATGATCCTGAAAGGATGATTTACGTGGGATCCGGGAAAACGGAGAGAGTGACGATTGTGTTCAGGTCAATCGCTCTAAATTTTATGACTGCAACAGAGAGATTGTACGGGATTAATTAACATAACGAGTAGTTTGTCGAGATTGCGTTAATTGTAAGAAATTATATGGGGACTGTTGGATTTAATTATAGCCTGTCGTTTAAATGAATGTGCGGCTACAGTTACGCACCGAGTAGCAATTTCAGTCATTGCTAATAGTCATTGACTCTCAGAACAGTGTTATCGATATTGTCCGCGTGCTAACAACAGCGCGAAAGGTTATGCCTTATCGCGACGATGAGTGTCGTATGATTGGCGAATTAATTAAAGCCGATGACACTTGAAATCCTATATTATCTGCTGACAATGTTCAAGGTGGCCGATGGCGGTTCCGCGCGATATGCTGGTCAAATTATATGCGATCAGCAAAGCTTTTGTTAGCGCGTGATGCAGGTGTTGGTAGATATCATTTTCACTGCTAATCACAGACAAGCAAAAATGGATATTCTAATTATATACAAATAAAAATTATCATCTGTAATCTATCCTCGTTTAAAGCGTTAAACTATCTGCATCCTTCCAAGAAATTAAATTACGCTATCTTTGTATCAATATAAAGACAACGTCATAAAGATAATAATAAAAGTAATAATTAAAAATAATTATAAGAAAGACCATAATGAGAAGTAATATAACGTTCTGGTGATTCTAGAAATGTCAGTTTTACGCTTTTAAACCGCGATGTAACGCTTACTGGACCATCTCCTGCGAATAATTATTCCCGTTACATCAAGAATTTTAAGCGGGGCACAGGGCATCGTTTTTCTCTTCGTTTAGAAATGAGTTTTTATTTTATGCCCGTTCTGGGGCCCTTCTCCGACCGGAAGCCGAGAGGAGGATAAACGAGAGGGGACACGTGCTCGAGTAACGACGGTACCTGAAGACTCCATGAAGAAAAATGGCAGCTGAGGGCCGAAAAGCACGTGCCACGCATAAAAGAGGAGACGCAGGATTCAATGGAGCGCCGGGATAAGAAATTTATTATGCACGGGCCTCCTACCTGGGACATCAGCGGTAGCCATTGAAACCGCTGTTCATGGGTTACGTGGAGTTGCATGGAAATGAACGAACGTTGTCCATCTCGAATACGCCGAATCTATAGGCGATATCGCCTAATATTTTAACTAAGATAAATTGATGACTATTTGTTAAAGTTTAAGGACTGTTTTAAAACTTCGATTAAAAAATATTACATCAATTATTATTTACCACATATACATTATTTAATTATTTAAGTTTACTTAAATATTTAGGGAATACGTATATATACATATATGTGGATAAATATTTATGTGTAACTAATTTTTTTATCTTGTCAAAAGGATCAAGAAATGATGGTAACGCTTGCAATAAAGCTTCATAATTAAAGCTGAGAAATTATATGGATTTCTGTAAAATATTGTTCCACGTAAAGCACAAGCAGGCGCATAATTTGCGACATTATCGCGATTCGAGCAATTAAATGTGACCTCACGTTATACTCAATATCACAGAAAGTCCGGTGTGTGATGACACGCGGACCACTGTTCACAATACGTCGATTAATTTTGCAATTTTCAACTAAAATACGGCGGGACTGTTATCTTTAAGTACAATTTTTTCCTGTTATTTAACTCAATTGCCGTTTGAATAAAATACGTCGGTGTCGCTCATCTTATCAACTGGAGAACAAATATTATAAATAGACGGCGCCATGCGAGAGACAACACGCATTAAGAACAATATAACTTAGCGAGTCAACTCAGACGTCACTCTCCCCTAGTTATATTTAATACAAGGTGTCTCAGAATAGATGAATGTTTCACTAACATTTACCTTTAAAGTTAATGCTTGAATATATTAAATTTTTACCAGATAATTTAATAATAATTATACAGATATAAATGAATTGTAATTTTTATCTACGTTAATTAAAAGTGATAAATAATTATTAAGAAGTACGGATATAAAGTGATATTTTTAAAAACGTAGAAATAAACATGAATGAATATTTTAACACGCAAGCTCATTACGCAGAAGTGAAATTAATTATTAATTAGAAATAAAACGAATTCGATTATAAGAGCGTTTCCGTTGAAAGGTGTCGCTTACCTTGCTCTAAAATGGAGATACGTATAACGGGTGACGTTTCGAAGCAAGCGCTGAGAACTGAGCTGATAACGATAAACTTACGATAAAGACGACTATATTTAGAACGCCAATGAGCTGCTGGCAGAACAGGACGAATCAGAACAGGAGGGAAGCAGAAGTCATAGAAGGCAATGGCTGATTTACCGGTTTCGAATGTGTGTACAATTAACGGCACAGAAGTTCTAAACTATATGTTTACGGTGTTCTTCCTTCGCGAAGAGCAAGTTCGAGATTTTTATGGATTCCAGCTAAATTGGACCCCCTTATTACGACGGCATCCCGTGACATATGGCGCCCCATTCCGTTCTATGTTTCACTTTTTGTCGCATCGTGTGCTCGATATGGCCGGTATTACCGGCTAAATTTTGGGACTTCCTCCGCTTCTTCGAATTCCTCAATCTGGCTTTCCTATTAGAGCTTCGATTTACAGAACGAGTTTTTAGGGTGATGTAAAAATAAAGCCGTTTCCCTCGTGGAATCCGTCGTTAACTATGTAATTAACGAGTATTAAAAAAAGCGAAGTCGTCGGACAACCTACCTTCAATGTATAATTACGATTCCTTTTAGGATGCAATCAATTAAACCGATCTGTAGATTCATAGAACTTGAATAACAAGACTATAGAATACCGTAACGCTTATAGAAAAATAGTGTTTATCACTTTACTGGAATTTGAAATCCTGTAGTGTACATAAAAATTCTATATTTTATAATAACAAAAATTCTTTTGCGTATGATAATCACGGTATTCAAATAATCATGCAAACTGACTGAAAGACTATTGAAGAATTTAATACTTGTTATTGTCTTAATCTCTCTCGTTATATATATTCTAAAGTTAATGTGATGCACATTAACTGATAACTGCCATTATCTCGATGGCAAAGAACCCAATACAGCATCCTATTACCGGCTGTAACGTAAGATCAAGGGCACAAAAAGTCAGTCTGCACGTTATCAAAATTCCCCTCATGCGTGGTTTTATAAATAGCGACGGATGATATCATTGCGCACATTATGCAAGGTGAGTTGCACGTTGATAACCCCGACCCTGAGGTATGAATACATTTCGGAGAACAAAGTATTTTTAAATTCCTAAGTTGAGACACAATAAAATAACTTGGAAAATAAGGAGGTATGTTTAATTATCAATTTCTCTAATTTCTTCTTAGTGTGAAGTACCGATGTTACAGCTCCGTAATTACGGTGATAAAAATTGAGGCTGCAGTTTCGACAGCGGTATTAATTGTTTATGCGCAAGCAATATTCTTAACGAAGAAACATCATACAGAAATATCTCAAGACGTATTTTTGTCTACCCTGTATAACCGAGTGCGAGATATTGGAGCCTACCGTTCGTAACGGAGTGTCGTATGTCCTTCTCGATCCTGACGAGGCACAGGCCTTGCTTTGACACTCGCATGCGTTCTAGCTCCCGCGTTATTTTCCCTTTCATTAGCCGCCAGTCAGATGAAAACACGGTCGATCGACTGTCCTTACCAGTCACCAGACGATCCTCGATGCGATTTTTCACAAAGCGACTTTTGTCGTTAATAATTTTCAATGGATAGTATTTAAAGTTTGCGCTTACAATATTTTCATTTCGCTTTAAGTAAATTAATTAAAGAGTTGTTTTTGAAGATTGAATTATAAACAGGATGTTGATTTTATATGTAATATATTTGAACACTATTCTAACTTAATTTATTTCACCACGTTAATAAATATCATCTCTATTAATTAAATTTTATATATCATTTACTTAAGTATTCAAAGAGGAAAACAAACGTCATTAATGTGGTTAGAATCGATGATTCATAACGATCTTTGTACCTTGTCCGGATGCGGTATACGTAAGGAAAGAACTCTGCAAAGATTGGTGCACGTGCGCTGAAATAATTCGCATAAATGGTATTAACGTAAGTATATTGGAATTCCAACAGCTGAGTCAGAAATTTTGTTGCACCTACACATACGAAGATATTTCTGCGAAAACAAGGTTTGCTGGTCAGATGGAAATCTTTCTGCAGCCAGGATACCGGGCGTTGTATATTTACGTCAACGCTGTGTATCTTCGGCTTCGTTAGGGTGCCACTTGTTAGGTCCGATGTTTCCCTATCGATTCTCGGTCATCGTAAAACTCCACCGAGAATTTCGAGCCGAACTTGTACCAATTCGTGTATTTCTTTTACAAGCGCGTGTTTCATTAACAAATAATAAAAATAGAAAAGGACATTTACATCTTTATGCTTGGTCAAGAGGCGCAATAGCTTTCGTCTTAAGGCGCGACGCTATATTAAAAATGTTGCGAATTATTTTCTTTCAGTCATGAAACCGTACATCAGTCATCTGCGATGTCTTCCTTCGAGGAGCCGCCATAACGTTACACAATAAGACGAAATGTAATAATAACCTCGACGAATTTATCTTACAATACGCGATTGCGCTAGTGAACGCCATTGTTGACATTGTAATAAGCGCATTGGAGGTATAATCCCACGATTGTCATCGAAACGTGTTTATTTCACACGATAGAGTCTCAGCCGGATCCGGACTGGATTTCGTAACCCAGGTTCCGGTTTCCTGCGACGATTTCAATTTATACGAGCTCTGGCGAAATCACCTCTCTCGGATGAATGTGGAAGCGCGTTCGAATATATGTTCGTAAGGCGTGTTTCGGGTCAAAGGACTTTCAACAGAGTGATAAAAGCGTACAACTGACTCGTAAAATTCGTCTCACTGACGAAAACTCGTGTTTCGAGGGAAGACCCCTTACGTAAACATATGTTCGCGACACCCAAGCTGGCATGCCGCTGATTTGTGACACTGGTACCTGAACGTTCTTAATTCTGTAGGTGTGAGAGATAGATTCGAATTCCTTTTGGTGCAAAGATAAGTGTTATTATGGGAACGCTAACATTTTTTACTAAAGTGTTTGTTAAAAAAATTATTTTAATAAGAGAGTAGATAAGAAAAATTTTTCAAACATAAGAAAATTAAATAAATTAGTGATGACGTATAATAAATTTTATATTTAATAAATATAATAAAATTTTAAAGAATAATTCTCTATAGAGATTCTGTCTTTCCATATACCTACATCTTTTCAGTCTCTATATAAATTCTCTTTTACAGGAAATTACGACTGTTATTCTAAATCCGCATAGATCCGGTAAGCGGATGTATTAATATGAATGTTAGCGTTAGCGTATGCGCGCAGTGGCATCTGCGAACGGGGTGATCTGGTGTCTGGTTTATTTTCGGTGCGCGCATCCCCATATAACCAGTCGTATCGGAGGGGTTGATAGCGTTTTATGCCGCGCGCGTGGCCAACGTCTGTCTCCGAGTTAATTATGGACTAATTGTCAAGGCCCGCGTCTTTGGAGTTTTTTACTGTACCGCCAAAACAGAACGTCGCCTCCCTGAGCTACTGAATTTAACTTAAGACAAAAAAATTTCTTCTTACCCCTTCACGGTGTATTTCCCGACAAGAGCGAGTTATTAGTGCTTTTCCTTTAAGATAGCTCTGTAGAAGAATTAATTATTAATATAAATATTCGTATTGATGGAAAATATAAAATTTTCTTTGCAGACCACCATCAAGGTCTACGCCAACTGCCTACGACCGGACATCGAATATAAGACCCTAAGCATCACCTATGAGACGACTTGTCGCGAGGTCGTGCAGAACCTTCTGAACAAGTATCGCATGAGACACCGCGACCCCCGGTTGTTTTATCTGACCATGGAAGTGACCGTGAGGAGGGCCAATGTGCGTACCGTCCTGCCGCTCGACGAGGACGCGAGGCCAGCCGTCCTGCAGTCCTGCCATCCTCGCGGCGATTCTAGGTACATTCCTTGCCTGCCTTTGTACTTGACCACCGGCCCTTTCGGTTTCGGTCGGCTTCGTGACGTAATTTCAGGGCTCGTGACTATAAACACATCCCGTAGACCGCCAAGCACGAACTAACAATGGCCAACGTCCTCCGATATAATTCTTGGACACAAGTGGTCGCGTGGGTCGCTATAAATTCTTGATATACGATTCGCGAGGAATGTAAATATGTCTATTCGATTGCGAAACAAAACGGAATTTATGGAATTTTAACGGCGATCTTGGTTGTAAATGTTATAGATCGTTGGGAAGAGCACGGGGACATCTTTAAGATTCCACGCGCGTCGAATGTGCGTGATGTAAAAGTTGCGGCACGATGCGGTATTATAGTGCATGAAAAATATTATTACAACTCACTAGTTTATAAAAGAATGGTTGCTGTAGCTCTTTGACGATTAGAACGGTTTATTTGCGAAGGAATCCCGACGCGCCTGATGTTTTCTTGGTAGTTTGAAGCTTCCGGCGCGACTATACGCGTAATAGAACAGGACGAGAGCGTTTGTCTCCCGACTGCAACCGGTACTTTTACATAGAAATAACGTTCGTTGGTGTCCTTTGAACTCACCGACTCCTGCCGATGTCGTGGAATCTCTGATGCATAAACTTGCGTACTTACATATGTCTCCTTCTCGTTTGCAGGTTTTCGTTACAGACACACCGTGGCGGACTCGTCAAAATATACGACAGCGCACTCATGTCCGGGGTAAATAAATGTTTACTCTTGTATAAACAAACAGAGATGTAACAGACTACATCTTAATGTTAATAAACTTTAATATAAAATGTAGTATGCATAAGAAGAGAGTTCCCATAAAAGAAACTTCTAATTTATAATAAATTGTAGATTGCTTTGAATAACATATTTCCTATTTCAAACGCTAAATAATTTAATAAAAATAAGAAATATATTTAAATATATTTAAGTAATATATTTAATTGATAATTATTTGAAAATTATTTTGTATAACATATATTCCCTATTTTAGAATCTAATAACTCTACGTCTAAAAATATGAAATATATTTAAAATTAAGTTCTTTCTGGGAGTGTTAGTAAAATTATTAGTTTACGCGATAGTAAAATTATTGCTCGAAGAGGTTTCAGTCTGTACTGCAGTAATTGCAACCTCGGTGCTTCTTGTTCACAGTCTAAGTACAAGAGCCTTCTGGTCTCGGAGCAGACCACCGTAGACGAGTTGATCCAGATGCTGCTAAGTTGCTACAGCTCCAAGGAACCGGTGGAGCAATTCTCTCTCTACGAGGTCTGCGAAGGTGAAGAGTACCAAAGGAAATTACACCCCGACGATTCCCCACTCAAGGTCACACAGCGATGGACCAGCGCAGATCGACATCTTCGCATTAGGCGCAATCCAGATTATAACCAACACAGGCGGAAGGTATGACAGCAAATTTGCTAATTTAGTAACTGATGTAATTTGTCGAAAGTATTTTTGGCGAACAAATAAATAATATATTCACTATAATTCTTAATATTACGCTTTGTTAGTCATAGAAAATATATTCGCGGAAAAATGTGTAATCCATTATTTATGATGTTTTGTCTATAAAGATAATGCTTGTCTCACGTAGTGAGTCAGCTTCAACGTCTTCTGTACTATTAATCTTTAAGGAGCAGAGAGTATGAGACACTGCTCACTCAAACAAAGAAACCGTAGTCGTAAAATCCAACCCGTGTAATTACACTGTCATCAGAATTATTCATAAGAGCTTAATAGAAAGTCAAATCTGTTACACAATCCGACGTTGTTTCAGAGTATGTGGGCGTCGGACTCAAGCATCACCATGGCGATGTCGAGGCTGAATCTCCACGATAGTCTTCCTATCCACTACAATCCGAGAATCGAAAACAACAATCATTTGAGCCTACATCATCTCGCTGGAAAAACTAGTGTTATCGCTAATAACAACAACAACAACAATAACAATATCATCCATCGGGATCAGCATCACTCGTCCCTAGGTTCCATCAGTCAGACGTCACGAATCGTCGTATCCCACGGAACGGATCGTCCGCAGGTACAGCTGCCGCGATTGCAGCAATTCCCGCAGAGCGTTCCGTCGACGCCCCGCTCGTCGAAACACGTGACTGCCTCCTCCTACGCCGATTACGAGAATTATCTCTTTATATAAGGGCCGAATCGTTGACGAGCTTGCGTAAGTGCGATTGAAGTTGATAGAAGTTGCGTCAATCGCGAAAGTTCACCCCGCGAAACGGTCAGAGTTACCAGAGACTCGTTGAAGATACGAGAAAACATACGTTGCGATTGTTCGAAAGCATTTGTCTTCGTGTGTAACATTTAGATGTCAAATATTATGAGCACTATGAGGCGTGAGCAAACGTGCACCTTCAATTTTTATTAAAAAAGATAGCTTGCTCTCTTTCGTCGCAGACTTAGATTTGAACTACCGTTGTTCTTATTTGTTTTAATTAATTATGTTACAATAGCTCGGCGAAGCTCATTAATGAAATTTGTATAAACAAATACATGACAATTTTCGGCGGCGTTGTGATGTTCGATTAATATTTTAAGGAATAATATAAGTTTTTTAAACAAAATTCAAGAAGAATTAAATTGTAATGTTTGAATGCTCGTTTGCCGTTTGTATTTCAGCTGATCAAAGGCTGATAACACTGAACAAAGAGAATTTACGATATTAGTTATAGTAGTGAGGGAAATTGTACCAAAGGTAGACGTATAAAATTTTAGATACATAGTATATATACATATATATAAATAATATGTTCTGCATTCATAAAAATAAGTAGAGTTTACCAAGCCTGAAATAAGATATCGATAATTTTTACAAACATTTGTTTTACGTTCGAAAAAAGTATCAAATCGATACCTTAATAATAAATTGTTTTATATTTTCTATGACGTTAGTCGATATCAAATTAGATGACTTCAGTAAAACCGTGATTGCATAGTTCAAAAATAAAATAATAATCACGTGGAGCGATTTAAAATGATTTAAAACGATTTAAAAGGCGCAAAAATAATTAATAAGGAATGAAATATTATTATTTATTTATATAATGTAAAAAATACGTAAAAGGTATGCATTAGTTAAGCTTGTCTTAAAAGGGTTTAAATTATTAATACTCTCATTTTTATCCAAAATTTCGTGCAATCCGGCCAGACAGAATATTGGACGTATATCCCTTAGGCTGGCGCCAGACTATGCGCGTTTTCCGCGAATATTCGTGATTCGAGCATCGTTCATCCTTGTTTATCATTTGATAAACAACAAGGATGACATGATTCTATTCACGAATGATTCGCGAAAACGCACATAGTCTGGCGCCAGCCTTACATGTAAATACTACAGGCGGGAAAATGTTTAAATAACATTCGCCGTTATCGCGTTGATTAGAATTACCGTGTGAAGTTGTAATAACCACTTTCAATAGTATACGTATATACTTATCGTTCCTCTTGCAATCGCTTGTGATTACAGAAACGTAATTTACAGTACGTCAGAAAAGCTGGCTTACGATTACTGATTGCAAACATACTTCTTTCGCTATCGCAAAGGCAAACAATCTTATCGCATTGAATTATCTGAAATTGTTCAAAACGCTTTAAAAGTTACTACGCGATAATGGTGATTCACGCGACTTCATTGTTCCCGTACGGAGGAAATGAATGAAGATCAAACTATATCTTTTCACCGCAGTGCGTTTAATATTTTATTACCAAAGAGTTTCTCGGTACGATACGTATATAAAAGTATAGAGTAATATACACGCGTCGAATACGGCAGCCGAATGTGCATTTATCTACAAGAGTCTTTGATGTCGTCAGCGTAGCGATGTGTGTCGATGGGACATGATTTCACGTCACACTTATGTGTCGAATTAATGTACCTACGTAGAATGTAAATATCTTTTTGTATTGTCCGTTTATATTTTATAGGAGAGAATATTGAATAATGATTCATGTGTCCTAAATCATCTTCTATGTTTTTATTTCGCCTGAGTATACAATTATAAATAGAGTATATAGGTTTATGAGATTTCACAATGAACCACTTTAGTGATCTGAAATGAACACATTTCCTCAACAATATGAAAAATAAAATAAAAGGGAAATTCCACTAAATTAGCAGCAACGAACGTGAAAATAATTCTATATGAATAATGGTTGGGAAGACTCACTATGAAATCTCACGAGCTTTAGCACTCTAATTATAATACATAATAAACAATTACGCTATTTTCCTTTTCTATGGCGAAAGCTTTTATCTATTGTTGCATTAAATATTTGTTTCCATTATTTTTCGCACGTAGTCGAATATATCGCATCATCAAAATACTTTTCGGGGACGATCTAGTTTAGGGGAGAATACAACGCGTCTCGGTGTCATGTGATGATAAAAATTTTTATTTACAAATGCGACAAATGTAGGAATTCGGGTACCAGTGACATGCGGGAGAGAATCGATCGGCCGTCCACTATGACGACATTATAAAATGTGTTTCTTCGCATGTTCCTTCCGTTCTTACTTTCGCTTTTCGTCTCTCCGAGACATCACTGGCGAAGGAAAGAATCACTGAGATGTAACAATAATAATCTTTACATTAAATACGATTAAAATCTAGCTATTTTAAGGGCTATGCGGAATTACAATAATAGAAATATTTGGTATCTCAAGGTTCGTCCTGTTGCAGGATCTTTCAGGGGATAAGGGGAGAGGGATCGGTAAGTAGGTGGGGCGTGTCAGGGGGCTGGGAATATACTCCTTTCTTGTTTAATTTCAAAGGATAACATCACAGCATTGACATATCAACATCGAAACGATCAGAGCAACTCGTCCCTCGAAAGTCCCTCGAAACGTTCGAGGAGCTTCCGCTCGCTCGTGGGATGTTTCAGTATTACAACGGGAAGAGAGATGTCCCCTCATCTGCGTTTACTCGGGGACCCTCGAGGAGCGCGTTGCAACGGCCGTAGCGCTTTTCTCATTTGCTATAGAACAATTTACAACATCTCATTAGTTAGACGTCTCAATTCCGTCTCCGAACAATTGCACGCATTATACGCAAGCCGTATTCTCTCATTTGCACGTTCGCTCGCTCACACACACATGCATATTCTCTCGCTCTCTCTCTTCTTTTCTCGATCCACTTTGCATCCATCTTGCGATCATTTTACAATTAGATGTACAATCGAATAATATTAAATGTGATTGACACAATCCAACGCAATAGCTTACAAATATTTTATCTCTCTCATTCTCTCTCTTGCTTTCTTCATTATCGGTGCAACAATAAACAAATAAAGTTCTTCTCTCAAGGAAAACTGATGGATCGCGGGTGGATCACGTGGAGCATTCTGCCACGTGCTAAAACATCTGCGTGTTTATCAGTGGGCGACACTGATCGCGCATTTGTGTGACAATAATATAGATAATATACAGAGAAAATCTTTGATCCGACGAACCAGCCACGAAAGGGAATTATCGAGGACGCTCGCGCGTGCACGAAGTTTATCATTCCTTTGACACGATTCCTACACACGCGACAGAATTGCATCTAATCCTCGTACAAGCGCTAGTCGGCCCGAATTGACGATCGTCTCTTGCGATACACGCGTGAAAAGTTTAAATTCTTCAATAGTACGTTCTAGTATCTTTGAGGAAGCTATGATTTCGCGCTAACAATACTTATCTAAAAATCTTTTTCTGTTTTAAATGACTACTAATTAACGATTTATAAAAGAGCTATACAGCGTTTTTAAGTACTCATAGAAGATTACAAATTAAGAATATCTAAGCGTATATATATATATAATATTCTTTGTAAAAAATCTTCTCAATTAGAAGATTTTGAATTATCATTGACTTAATGAAATCTATTATCTTAATTTATGTTTATTTAAGAGTAAAAACACATCGATTCGGGCCGATACATAACGCCGTAGCAGTCTTACACCGCATTTCCTCTTTTCGCTATATAGATATACTTTCGAAACCACATTATACCGTCAACAATATTATGCCGTAAGCCTCGATACAAGGATCGGCATTTCGCAGTATTTTAAGCATACTGAGGAGATTTGCAATGGCCGAATGTCTCCCTCGCGTCATCTTCAATCGCGAGGGCACCTAAGGCCTGTGCTCAATCCTCATTTGGACCTTCCAACCATATGGGGTTACATTCAGTGAACACGTCGATGGGACGAACGAGAAATCGTCGTGGACGACACGAAGCATTAGTAGCACTGTAGCACTACAAAATGACCAATAAAAATCTATAACATCTACCGCATCGACCACAATCCTTGGTCTGTTCTTTTCAGCTGCACTTCTGAACTAGTGCAATAAATTAGAACGAGACAAATATATTTTCTTACATTCTAACTTATTGCACTAGTTGAGAAGTGCAGCTGAAAAGAACAGACCACTTATCTTAAAACATACTTAAAAATCTACAGTCGCGTATAATAG